>PVJX010002723.1:0-36958 GCA_004027295.1 Dolichotis patagonum
ACTCAACACCCTGCTCACCTGCGTCGACCTCTGGTTCTGCGATCGCGCCCCCCAACCCCTTGCTCCCAGAACCCCGCCCTTTCCGCTCCTGGCCACGCCCCATCAGGAAGGCCCCGGCACTCACGTGTGCAGGCAGCAGGCCCCGCCCCGCTCACCTGCGTAGCCACCAGGCCACACCCAGAGCTCCCAGGCCCAGCGCCAGCCCGGCGCCCAGCAGAGGAATGAAGACTCGGGGATACACCGACCCTGGGGCAAGCGTGGGGGATGGATGTCGAGGTCAGGGACGGCTCGGCGGGGTACCCTGCCTCCCTGCGCCTTGCGCCGGGCTGTAGACCCCTTAACTGCTGGCCTCCGCCTACCGTGGGTGGGTCCCGGGGTCCTGCAATCGGCTGTGTCCCCCAGCACGTGCAGAAGCATGCGGCTTTCTTCTTCTTGGTGGCCCTTGCAGATAAAGGTGCCCGAGTCCCCTGCGCCCACGAGCAGCTCCAGTTGGCGGACGGCAGGGTCCAGGGAACGCAGGCGACCAGCGAAGGGCAGGAGGGGCGGCACAGTGGGGATCCCGGTGGCTGAGGCCCACAGAATGGGGCGCCGTCCTTTGGACAGGCCTTGGCAGGCAGGGAAGCTGGGTGCCCAGGCCCAGCGGATGGGATGCGAGACCCCCACACAGGAGAGATTCACCCGGTCCCCAGGCCGGCTGACCAGAGAAGCTACGGAGACGCACAGGGTGGGATGGGGAGCAGTTAGAGCAAGTCCACAGAGTGAGACGACCCCCAACACCTCTTCCCTTTCTGCCACTGGATCTTCCCAAACAGCCCACTCTCAGGTGCCCCTTCCTCCGCTTCAGTCAGTTTCCCAGGGGCCGCTTACCCCCCACTTCCCCGTGGGCCCTGGTGAGCAGCAGAGGCAGCAGTTGCAGGACCAGGGCCATGGCTGGGATGTGGTGGGGAGAGCCCAGAGTGAATCAGCAGATGAGACCGGAGGGAAGGGGACAGGGGGCTACCGCAGCACTGGGGGCTCTGATAAGAGCGGGTGTGGGGCCCCAGCTGCTCCGTCCCTCTGGGAAACACTGGCAAACTCACAGTCCTCAAACAGCACTCACATAACGTTTGCACTCTGGCCCTCAGCACAAGGGCATTTGCCTGCCTAAGTCTTCCAGCGTGGCAGGGCTCAGGAGCCCTGGCTTTGCCATCTACCAGCTATGCTCAGCCTCTGCCTGTCAGGTACCCAAAAAGTGGAGACAAAAGTACTTACTTCATCGCACATTGTGAGAATGAAATACAGTACAAACCTCCGCAAACAATGGCTGACAGACAGGAACACCACTGAGGCGATTGTCATTATTGTTACTTCTTTATTTAGCTCCTAACCCACCTCTGTGCCATGCTGCCCCTCCCTGCCAGCAGTGCCCACCCAAGTGGCTCAGGGTGAGGTCCCACCCAAGAGCCATCGGAGGGCTGAGACAGCACCTCCCTGACCAGTGTGCCCTGCCCACCTGGATTCACAGGCCTAGTCTTACCCACCCCCATGACGTCACAGAGACCCTGCATGACATCACAACCCTTTCATCCTGTGGTTGAGCAGGAGTTGGGGAGACCCAAGTGAATTGAAATGAATTCCATCCCTTCTATCCCGTTTCTGTCCAGTGGTTCCCACACACCTAGAGTTGGCTGTCAATTTTGGCCACATCCCATTGTCCCGTTCCTGGATGCTAGCGGAAGCTCTCACACTCTAAATTTTGGAGGCCCTCTGCTGATGCTCCTTGGGAGAACTGGGTGGTGGCGGCTTTTGGTTGAGCCCTGGAACCGAGAACCACAATGGATTTGGCCATGGGCAGCACTCACCCTCCTGGCCTCTCTCCACCCTCCATTCCAAGCCAGGCGGCCAGCCCCTCCCCACACCTGGTCTGCCACCGGTCTGCCTCTGGACAGCAGAGTGTGAAAGCAGAGGGAGGTGCCCAAAGTGGCTGAGAAGGGAGGGGCCTTTGGCATTATAAATTCCAAAAAGGCGCTCACCTCGCAGAGCCAGGTCCCTGAAATCTACTCTGTCAGCTGTTGCGGCCACTACCACGGTCAGGATGGGCGCCATGAGAGGCCTGCTGCTGCTCTCCCTGTCTGCTCTGCTCTGCTGGGTCACGGGTGAGCCTCTGGGGCCTCAGGGCCTGGGTCATCAGAACACTGCCTCCCACCTCCTCTCCTCTGCCTTACCTTGCACACCATTCAGGGTCCCAAACCCTTCTCACCCCTCCTGACTCATCAGTCCTGTGCCTCCTGGCCCAGACCTTCCGAGGTAGCCTCCTCCTGCCATTTCCCAGGACCTGGGCTCCATCCTCACTTTCCTCCTCAGCCCCTAGACAGACCAGCTCTCACCAAGCCAGACTCTAAATCCTAATCCCCACCCCGGGGTGCCCTGCCCTCTTCTTGGGAACTGATGTCTGGATCCTAGGCCAGCCCCACAGGACATGTGGTCACCCCCGTGGTCCTCTCACCTCCTGCCCTCAGCAGGACTCCTCAGACCTGGGCCTCCAGACCCATGCTCCTTTTGGACCTCCACCTCCCTGTGGATGCTACAAGGGACTCAGTACTGGGCAGTGACCCTTCCTACCTCACCCCTTCTCTTTCCCCGGCTGCATTCCTCATCCCTGTTGGGGGTGTGAGCGTTCTCTATGGTTCCAGTGACCATTACTGGGATTCCCCGCACTCCTGGGAGCCAGGGGGTTTCCCTGAGCTTTCAGGGGAGGGGTGGGTGGCAGGGCCCCTCACCTGCAGGTGAGGTAAGTTTCACTGAGGCACACTCACCAGGCCCTCTGCCCTTGACTTGGCTGAAGCAGGAGCCCTGGGGTGCCACCTTCTGCACCCACCGGTTTGGGGGAGGTGCTGAGACGGAGACAGGTGCTCCTTCCAGGCGCTGTTCCTTGTCCCCAGAGCTGTGGTAGGGAGGCATCTGCTTAGGACGGGCGCCTCTCCGCATGCTCTTGCCAGCCCAGCAAGGGGCAGTACATCACTAACACTGGTCACAGGGGGGTTAGCGGGGGCTGCCTGCTGCCATGGGCCCCACACCATTTCCGACGGTGGAAGCACTGTAGCCAGTGATTTTTATTTCTCACATTTCCTCCGTTTCTAAGTCTCTGCTCTCTTCTCCGCCTTCCTCTCCTTCCTCTCTCCTGTGGTTTCTTCCCGCCCCCGTCTCCTCGGCCGGGTTTGTGTTGGTAGCTGTGTCCCTCCTGACTCATCCTTGATGCGTGCAGTGGGACAAGGTATTCAGGGTGTGGGCCCTGTGCAAGCAACAACCCCACCCTCACCTCCACCCACTTGCAGTTCTCACAGACTCTCACCTGCTCTCTGCGTGGACCCAGCAGGGCCCAGGGCCGCTGGGGGAGGCCCTTCTCCACCGCCCACTCCCCACTCAGCTCAACCAGGTGGCTCAGATATCCAGTCATCTCACCCTGTCACCCTGACTTGTGTCTCCCCAGCTGACATTCGCTGTCATTCCTGCAACAAGGTCCCTGTGCTGGGCTGTGTGAACCGGCAGTCCTGTCAACTGAGGCCAGGACATCGATGCCTGACAACTAATGTGTACCTTGGTATCCACCCCTTCTTAGCTGGGGGGGGCAGGGGGAGGCCAAGTGTGGGACTGAGGTCCAGCCAGGGCTGAGACTGAAAGGGAAGAGACCGACAGCAGTGATGACATAACTCTTGGCCAAAGATGATCATGTGTCAAGTGCTGACCTATATTTTTAGAGGCACTGTTTTTGGTTTGGTTTGGTTTGGTTTTGGTTTTTTGAGCCAGGGTCTTGCTATGAAGCTCAGGTTGGCCTCAAACTTTTGATCCTCCTGCCTTCCAGGTGCTAGGGTCATGAGCACTAGGCATCACGCTCACCTCACAGAGGCACTGTTTCCACACTCACAATTACCAATGTGAGTGCTAACATTGCTTTGAGGAAACACCCTCAGAGAGAGAGTACAGGGCTTGGGATACAGCTTAGGGCTCATCTGGCATGCCCAGGACCCTGGGTTCCTTCCCCACTAAGAGGCAGGAGGGGAAGGAGGAGGCGAAGGGAGGGGAGTAAAGAGGAAATAAAGAGAGGAGGGAGAAAAGAGGGATGAAACAAAGGGAGAGGAGAGGAGGCAAGGGCTGCGACTGTAACTGGCTTAATGCCTCCAGGCCAGTAGGTGCTAGAACTAGGACTGGGTTCAGGATAAGGAGCTGTCGGCAGACTATAGGGTCAAGAAGGCAGGGCCAGCGGAGTGAGAAGGAAGGAGGTGCCTGGGTGGGCACGCAGGGTGGGGAGCTGACCCCCGTCACCCCCTCCCCAGGGAAGATGTGGCTGTACTCCAAACTCCGCTGTGGCACATCAGAGGAGCCCTGTCACGAGGAGTTCGACAAAATCGACCACAAGTTGGGCCTGAACTACAACACCACCTGCTGCGACAAGGACTACTGCAACAGCCCGGCCCCTCGGCCCACACCCGGCCTGGCGCTGGTGTTTCTCACCTCCTTGGCTGGCCTAGGTCTCTGGCTGCTACACTGAGGTCTGCGGTTCCCCCCTCCTTGGCCTAAGCCTCACCTCTGCGTCTCCCACCCCTGGCTTCCCAGGACAGTCTCTCTCTGGCTGCCCTTCCTGTGAAGAGCGTGTCCTGAGTCCCCTCGCTAGTGGGAGGGTGCTCAGAGTGGCCTCCCTCTTCCCTGTGTGCCTGAGTCTCCTCCCATTTCCCTCTAAGCCACTCCGGATCCCCCATAGGCTCTGATGGGCTGCCCGCTTTGTCTCCCACATGGTACGGTGCCCTCCCTGGGGAGGAACTGGGATCTAGGCCTGGAGTGGGGCTTCCATCCTGGCCCCCATGCCAGTTCCTAGGAAAGGACCTGACGCCCTCGCCAAGGGCTGACTCCTGGCCTCTCGCTTCTTCTCATTTCCAGTAATAAACATCTGTGTCTCACATGGTGCACTGACTGTGAGGAGACCTCAGTGTCAGGCTCTTCTCTGAACAACACTTTCGGTGCCCTGCCTTGCACTTCCTTCCCCAGCAGTTCTCTGGGGTATTTCTGGGAGGCTGGGCTGGCAAAAGCAGAAACAGGTTTTTCAGGCCTCCTTTCTTCCTCCCAATGTCTGAGGGTGGCACACTGGCCCCAGTGTTTGGAGCAACAACTCTTGTCCTAAACCGAGGCACACCCCTGGTATTCTGCCAAGGAGGTACGGCCTGGCTTGAGGCTCCCCAGAAAGTGTAGATAGGGGCAGGGCCTGGGACCTGCTTTCCTTAGTCCCTTGAGTAAGACTCTGAGGCCACACCGGGCATGGTTACTAACCCAGGGTATCCAGGCAGCTGACCTATCTCGGGACTTACATTTCTTTTCTCCATTCACAACAGTCCGACTAAGAGCCAGGCTACAAAAGGAATGAAAAGCAGGCAAACGCAGACAGCCAGGCTCATGGGATCCCAGTGATCCCTATTCAGGCTGGAGCCTGCTTCCTTTGGCAGAGTCACCCTAGCGATGCATTCCTGGGGTCACTGTGGGCAGGCCCATCCTCATCCTTGGGGGGTCTTGGTTGAGTGAACCCTTGTACCTGTGTCCACTGACGGACTGGGAACCCCAAACTAGAAGCCAGATGCCCTCATAGTACTCCGTTAGCCTTCCCATCCATGAGACAGCGATGGAGATTTTCCAGCCAGCAGCAGAAGAGTAGGGCTGGGGATTTAGCTCAGTGGCTTACGCGCCTGCCCTGCAGGAGCGAGGTTGTGAGTTCAATCCCCGGTACCACAAAAAAAAAAAAACAGAAGAGTTGATACATTTTAATGGCTCACTGAGGAGTGCTCATCTGCTCATCTTAGATGCTCAGAGCTTGCCTGCTCCTTTGCTCCCTGGCTCCCACTCCCAGCCCTGAGCCCACTACCCGCTCCACAGTCCTGCCAAAAGCCACGTCAGGGTGGTGACTGCTGCCGCCAGGACGCCCACGGGGGCCCGGGAGCTTGGCACGGCGCTGTTGCACAGGTCTCCGATGCAGCAGTCCCTGTGGGTTGTGTAAGTCACGTCTCCAACCGACTCTGTTTCCACCTGATTGCAGCGATGGACGGCCACGCAGGCTGGCTGGTGCAGTCTCAAGGTCACTGAGGTCCAGAGAGGGAGAGAGGGAGAGAATGAGTGAGGGGCTGGGGTGGTGTTGCTGTCTGAAACACTTGGCATCAGTCTCATCATAGGAAAATGGTAGATGAATCTAAACCAAGGAGCAGTCTGCAAAACAACCTGTCATAAAGGGAAATTTAATTGTATTAAAAATATTAAGCACTTGTCAAAACAGTCTGGTACACTTGCTACAGCAAGAAAGTCTAGCTGTTTTGGCACTCTTCTCCCTGTGGGACAGACTGTCACACAGACAAACAGGGTGAAAAATAAACTACGAAATAGCTGGGTGTGGTGGCACATGCCTGTAATCTCAGCACTCAGGAGACTGAGGCAGGAGGATGGCCTCGAATTTGAGGCCAACCTAGACTACATAGTGAGCTCAAGGCCAGCCTGAACTACATAGTGAAACCCTGTCTCAAAAAACAAAACAAAAAAAATCAAATATGAAATAATCTACCAGGATACTTCAAAAGCATCAAGGTCAGCTTCGAATGGAGGTGCTGAGCTCTAATCCTAGCCCTCTGCCCTCCCGGAGATGAAGGCAGGGGATTTTAAGTTTGAACCCAATCTGGGCAATTTAGCAATTTAGAGAGATCTTATCTCAAAAGACAAAAAGGGACAGAGTGCAAAGGCTTGGGTGCAATCCCCAGTGCTGTCAAAAATAAATAATAAACAAATAAATGTGTCAAGGTCACAAAACAGAGTAATCGCACAGCATGGAACAGGCTGAGGAGACATGAAAGCTAAAAGCCAGGCGACATCCTGGTTTGCGTCTGGAGCCCAAAAAAGGGCCAGGAGTGGAACAACTGGTTCAGCCTAATAGTCTGGATTCCCGGGTAACATCCCGCCCCCCCCCCCCCGCGCGCCCGTGCTCTTTTCTGCTTTTCACAATTGCTCTACAGGTGTGCGAGACGTTAGCATTCAGCGAAGCTGGGTGAAGTTCATATTCTCTGTACTACTTTTGCAACTTTTCTGTCAACCCCAAATGATTTCAAAACGCACGCGCGCGCGCGCACGCCTATGCTTCCCGGTCCTTGGCCAATCCCTGAAAGCTGGGGTTTGATTTTTCTCAGCGAGCCACCGGCTCCCCCTGGAGCGCAGGGAGGAGCCCGGGCTGCTCAGGGGCTCAGGCGGGATCTGATGGGTACGGAGTGCGCTGAGGACATAGCGGCCCTTCGGCCGGGATCCACACCAAGCCTGGAAGGCTCCGGGAGCCCGCGGAGCGCGCGGAGGCCGGACGGCCGGGGGGCGCACTCACGGTTCAGCTTGTTCTGCGCCAGGCCGGCCTGCGGGGCGCGCTCCAGGAAGCCGCAGCGCTCGCCCTCGCCGCAGGTGGTCACGCTGTGCGCGCAGCCGCCGCCGCTCGGGCCTGTGCCTCCGCAGTCGTAGCACCGCATGCGGATCCCTGCGGAGAAAGGGGCGCTGGATCCGGTGCTCAGCGGCCGTCGATCGGCCGGGGATCGGGACAGGTCTCCTGCTTACCCAGGGCAGCGCCCAGCAGGGCGCAAAGCAGGATGCCCACGCGTCCACCTCGGGGGCTCATCGCGTCCACCTGGGTCCTCTGCGCCTGTCCCTCCCGCCCACCCCCTGCGGCCCCGCGGGGCCAGCCTTATATCCCCCTTGCCCTGGGCTTTATGGGCCCATAAAAAGGCTGGAAAGAGTCCTTCACCCCCGGCCGGTGCGTGGGGGTGGGAGGCAGTGAGAATGGGGTGGGGCCCGCGGATGCTCCGGCATGGCATCCCTGAAGCTCAGCACTGCCATCCTCCGCAGGGCTTCAGACCCTCCCGGAGCTCCCCTCCTCCTCCCGGGACCGCGGCCAGGCTCCTCGAGTTGTCTCCTGTGGAGCCCACATCTGCGGAAAGCTGGATTTTCTTCATGTACTTCAGCCAGAAGGATGGGTCCCTCCACACTGACGTGGCTGTGAAAACCCACATCTTCCGCTAACTCTAAAATTAAATAGTTTGGCAAAAAATGAAAAGCGATGCTAACTTGTCTCACTGAGCCGTTGGGAACTGATAGTGATTTTCCACACAACTGTTTCATTGACATGTAATAGGTTTATGGTTTTTATGAAGGGACTCAACCAATGCCTTGCTAAAATGTCCTGGTTTTGTTTCTAATATAGTAAGCACTGATCGAACCTTTTGTCATCTTCAGTAATTTCTGAGGATAAGAGAGCTGGGCGCGATGGAGCAGGCCTGTCATCCCAGTTACCTGGAAAGCTGAGCCAGGAGGGTCTTGGGTCTGAGGCCAGCCCGGGGAGTTCAGCAAGACCTTGCCTCAAAACCAAAACAAAGGGCTGGGGATTTAGCTCAATGGTGCAGCGCCTGCCTGGCAAGCGTGAGGTGCTGAGTTTGACTCCTGGTACCAGTAAATAAATAAATAAAATTAAATTAAAATTGAAATATTTAAAAAGGCTAGGGACTAACTCAATTCAATGTTTGGGCCCTTGCCTAATTTGTGTGACACCCTAGATTCAATCTTCACCTCTGAAGGGAGAGGGAGAGAGAAAGAAAGAAAAGAAAGGCGGGAAAAAAAGAAAGAAAGAATATTCTGAGATGAAATTTTTTAAAACTGCTGTTATAGCCCGACATGCTGGTGCACTCCTGCAATCCCAGCACTCTGGAGGCTGAGGCAAGAGGATCCTTTCAAGCTCCAGACCAGCCTGGCTACAAAGTGAGTTCAAGGCCAGCCTGAACTGCATAGCAAACCCTGTCTGAAAAGACAACAGCAAGAAAACAAGAAACAACAGCAGCAAAAACCTGTTGCTAGGTGAACACCTGTCTCTTCCTAGTCTGACTCTTCCGGGTCAGGTGCTTTCTGTGTGTGAGATTCTGTGAATGGATCCCAGGGCCTCACCAATGCTAGGCGAGAACTCCATTCCAGAGCAACACCCCAGCCCTGTCCCCAACCTCTGAAATCGCAGTCTTGCAATCTCTGCCTTGTGCCTTTCTCCCTGAATGCCATTCACTCCTTCCTACTGCCAGAGTCTTCCATGGGCCAGGCCTCCAAGGTAGTAAAGCCTGAGGATAATTATGGGGTAGGAATGTTGAGGCTTGGGGGGATCAAAGGGATGTGAAGCTGGGTGGGGGCGGCCCCTCCACAGCTGGGTCTTGTGAGTGGGGCCAGGGGGTGGCTGGGTGGGATTGCTGGTTCCACACTCAAAGGCCACACTCCGAGATCTGAGATCTAGGCCATGGCTGTTTCGGAGCAGGACCTGGGGAAGGGGGAGAGCAGAGAAAACAAAACAAAGAGCAGGGAGCAGCTGGAGCCCGGAGGGAGGCAGCCGGAGGGGAGCAGGAGGGAAGCCGACAGACACAGCTCAGGAGCTGCAGAGGGTGCTGAGTTACACAAGGGAGAAGACCCTGCAGGGGAGGGCAAGGAGGGGGTGAGAGACGGAGAGAAGAGGGGTGCAGGAGCAGAGGGCCAGCCCTGTGAGTCACAGTGGGGAGTGCGTTCTGTCGCTGATCCACCCCCAGATTCTCTCCCTAGGTGTGTTTGTGAGCCGTTCGTTCCCTCCTGTCACGCTCAGATGCGCTCAGAGGATCGGGCTGGGCTGGGCTCAGGGTGCAGCTCACATTCCCCAGGCTCAGGCAGCGCTGTCCTGCCATGGGTGCCTGCAGCGCCGCCGTCCTGTGCCTGCTGTGCCTCTGCGGGGCCCTGGGTAAGGGTGGAGCGCTGCTCTCAGAGAACAGGGGATGGGCCAGGCTGGGCCGAGGAGTTTGAGGCTGAGGCTGGGAGGGACAGGGAGCCGGCAGAGGCCAGACCAGGGTGAGAGTGGGGACTCTGAGGACCGGCCAGCCTCACCTGCAGTACCAGCAGAGAAGTTTTCTTTGGGAGGCCTTGGAGATCCACTGTGTTATCTCCCCTCCGGTTTCTGCCTTCTGCGCTGGGCCCCTCAAAGTCAGTGCCTATTTTGTCGTCTGCTCTGGCACCATCGCCTTCTCCCTTCCCTTTATTCCCTCCGTTGCTGTTTCTGTCTCTCACTGCTTATCTCAGATTCTTTTGGCTTCTGTTCCTGTCTGTCTGCTCCTCTCAAGCCCTGTCTTGCTCTCGCGGCTGCCTGTTTCTTTGACTTCCCCTGCCTGGTTTCCTACTTCTCTGTTTCTGTTTGTCTGCGTGGGCTGTGCCTCTGCCCTTCTCTTGCCATGATCCCCGTTTGCCCCACAGGCCTCACGACCCCGCCGGCTCGGGGTCGGCTCCACTGTTACACCTGCAGCTTCGCCAAGCCCTGCGACCCTGTTCCTGTGGAGTGTCAGGGTGACGAGGTTTGTGGCATCAGTGTCGGCACCTCAGGTAGGACACTGACCCGACGGCCGCTCTCCAGCTGGCCCCCATGTCCGTCCATCCCTGCCTGCTGCCTCACATTCTTCCTTTGTCCCACAGACCAGAATGAGGTCATCGAGCGGAAAGGCTGCCTCCCGAGGGCCCAGTGCCCTCTGCCAGGCCATGCCACCTACTGGTCTCGTTCCTACACTCTGCGCCATCAGTGCTGTGAACAGGACTTGTGCAACATGGCCACTGCGACCCAGCAGCTCCCCAGCCTTCTGCTTGCCACCCTGGTCCTGCTGGTGACCAGCTTCACCTGGGGAGCCCGCCTCCTCTTCTAGCCTCACTGGCTGTGCGGCCCTCAGGGCAGGTCTTCCACCATCATCGTGGGCCTGCAACCCTGGCACAGATTTCCCCTAGAACCTGATTTTGTACAAAGACCTCAGACCCCTGGGCCCAACAACCCTGCAGAATCCTGTGGGCACTGCTCCGGCCCCAGGGGGTACCTGCCCAGAGCCCAGTCCCCAAAGGAGCCCTCACTCTGTGTCTTTTCTAGACGCCTGGTGCTGGTGTCCTGTCTCAGTCCTGGGTCCCTGGCACGGTAGCCACTTTGACGAGGGTGTGGTCCCTGGCTCGAGGGCGGAAGGGACGAGGGGACTCTGGCTGGGAAAGATGTAACTTGGTAAATTGGGAACTCAAGAAGGAGGGACTCAGCTCAGGAGCTATAAAAAGTAGATTTAATAAAAGGGCCATCTGGGAGCCTGGTGATGCTGTAGTGTGCGTGTGTGTGTGTGAGTGTGTGCACGCATGTGCAAGTGTGCTCTCTGAGAATGAAGTGCTGGCGTGCTGGAACCAGAACTGTGTATCCCCTCATTTTTCCAGCTATATCATTCACGTCCTCCTTCCTGCCAATGTCTTAGCTCATGCCACTGCATAAGCTTCAGGCGAGGTTTCCGAGAAAGCTCTTCTCCAGCGAGGCCTGAGCTGGAGCCAAGACTGTAACGGCTGCCTGGCAGAGCGGCCTGCGACGAGGCTGTGACCTGAGCCTGGCTGGCTTCTCCCTGAGAGTGGAGGTGGCCGCGTTGGGACACCAATGCCCTTCCCCACCCCACCGGCCTAGACTTGGCTGGGGTTCCTGACGGCTCACCAGAGAGCACCACGGGGCAGCCTCTGTGGACGCAGAACGGCGTGACCTCTGGGCATGGGTGGGGTGCTCTAGGACTCCAGAGCTGTAGGCAATAGGCTGCCAGTGCCCTGGATGCCACCATGGAGCACCACAGGGAAGCATGTGTGCCCTGGATAAGGAGGGTGCCGGGCAGGGGGGAGCCCAGCGCAAGCACCCCCATTCTGACTGGGGTCCTTCCGCCTCCATCCGAGGAAGTCTGCGGGCTGATTAGACTGCTGGCTCCTCTGGGCTTCTCCCCTTCGGCAGAGTGGCAGCTGTCCACTCCCTTCATTCTCTCTGTCCTGCAGTTCTCCCGAGTGTGCTTCTGTTGTTCTGTCTCTGTCCATCTCCTTCCTCTTCCTCTGACTTCAGCCTCTTCCCTTGCTTGTTCCTCAGTTTCCCCCATGTGTCCTTAGGTCCCTGTGTGATTGACACCTTCTATCGTCCAAATATCTGGGTTAGGGCCAGGGATACAGTTCAGTGGCATAAGGTCCGCCTGGCAAGTGCAAGGTCCTGAGTTCATTTCCTGGTACCCAAAAAACAAAACAAAACAAAACAAAACAAAACAAAAACCCAAATGTCTGGGTTTATTTGTCTCTTGGCTGCCCACCCCACCCTTTCTTACCCCCAACAACCAGCCCAGTTCCCCTCAGTTTCATGTTACTTCATGCTCAGCACCAGCGCCTCCACTGGCCACTTCAAGACAGGAGACCACGCCTTTTTGCGACAACATGGAACAATGCAACTGCTTTCCTTCAGCTCCCTTCCCATCCCCCGCACAGCTTGGTGGCTGGTGAAGACCAGCTGGACAGAAAGCCCCTCCCCCTTGAGTCCTCTGTGTGCCAGATGGCCAGGGAACCAGCAGGTCACACTTCCCAGCAGCAGATGTCTCCGAGATCATCTGGTCTTGTGGGCAGGTGGGCTGTGGGGTTCCCAAAGCAGGGAATCAGATTAAGAACAGCTCTTTCCTTTCCTCCACCTCCTCAGGAACCAGGCCCCTACCCGCTATCCAGGGACAGCCTTTCCTCCCCATCCCGGGACCCTCTGCAATTTAGGCCTCCGTCTCCTTTTGTTCCTTACCTGAGACGGGCCAAGTGGATGTTCTCATAGACCTGGATTTCGGGTTTGAATGGAGGAACTGAGGCACCTGGAGAGAAGGGGCGTAAGGCTTATGGAAGAGAAGTCAGCAGAGAGGCAGAACTGGGCTCCTAACCACCCCTCCCCCAGAGAGCACCGGGCAGAGGCAAGACTGAGAGAGGGGCTCACCTTGGCTCTGGCCCCCCTGGCCCCGCCGTCTCCAGAGCACGATGCTGAGGACAAGGATGGTGAATCCCTGGCCCACCGTGAGCAGCAGCATCAGGGTCCGGGGCACATCCCAGTGGGTAGGGGGCGCACAGAGGGTGGGAGGTGGATCCGTGGGGGCTGTAATAAGAGCAAGACAAGGGGACAGGAGGGAGGCAGTAGGGGGCTGATCCTGTACCCCGAAGAGAAGCTTCACCAGTCTAGGGGGCTCTTCCTGCAGAAGACTTCATGTGCTTCCCTGCCCCACTACCCACCACCCCCACTCTGCTGCTTTCCAGGATCCTCCCCGACCTCCTGCGCCAACATCAGCAGAGGACGGCGGTGCTGAGGACAGCTAACTCCAGAGCACAGCTCCAGGCACAGTGGCCACGGCTGTAACTCAGCTTTGCAGGAAAAAATAAAGTGGTTCCCACGTGTTTATTCCTCCACTCATTCCCACTCTAAGCACTGCTCGGTCTGTCAGGGCGCCACGCTCTCCGCTTAGTGGTAGGGATGCGGAGGGCACTACCCCACCGACGCCCTTTCTCTGGCTTGGATTTCCTGAAGTGACGGCTGTTTGCTCCTCTGCACTGTCTGCAGCAGGGTTAGTGTAGACTCCAAAGCATGTCTTCTGGTGGATAGCTTTTTTTTTTCTTCTACTGGGAATTGAATCTAGGGCCTTCACACTTAACTTCATCCTCAGCCCTTTTTGTTTTTTATTTTGAGACAAGGTCTTGCTAAATTACCTATGCCAGGCTCAAATTTGTGACCCTTCTGCCTCAGCCTCCTAAGGGCTGGGATTACAGGCATGAACCACCATTCTTGGCAATATCGTGACTTTTTTCCTTTAAATTACAGAACAAATCAGGAGTGGTAGTAGTTGGGAGACTGAGGCAGGAGGATCCTTGCAAATTCGAGGCCAGCCTGGGCTACAAAGTGAGTTCAAGGCCAGCCTGAATTGCATAGCAAGACCTTGTCCCAAAAGCAAAACAAAACAAACAAAAAAACAAAAAAAAAAAACCCTGCAGAACAATTCTATCCCTACATTTCCTTTTGCCTTCACACTCCAGGGGCCCATATAACACCAGTGTGTATATCCTTTGTTTAAACAACTCCCTCAGCAACAGTTTTTATGTTCTTCCTCTCTGCTATGAGATATTCCACAAAAAAAATCATAGATTGCTTTGTTCATGAACAATGGTGTATTTCACTAAAGTATTCCTTTTTTTTTTTTTTTTTACTAAAGTATTCTTGACTGCTGGTCTGTTTCATCTGAAAACTAGCTTAACCAACCCCATTTTGCTGCGGACTCAAGTCAGCATAAGCAGCGGTCTGCTCCTCCAGGACTCACCCCCAGGCTGGCTTTGTTTACCTCCTCTTCCCTTCCTGTCTCCTTCTTCAGTTTACCTGGCAGGCTGAAGCTGAGACCTTTGTCTTGAGGCATGAGGCAGCGGATGACTCGAGATCTACGGCCTCTGGGCTCAGGGTGACCCTCCCCAGGACAGATCAAGAGCAGGGCGGCCCCATCACTCCAGAAGGGCCGTGCGTGCCCTCTCACGGGCCCCTTCCCCTCCAGCCAGGCCACAGAGTCCAGACGCGTGGCAGGGACCACGGAGCACAGGAGGACAGAGCAGGAAGACCCATCCAGAGCCCTTGCAGAGAACTGGGATCCTGTGGGACAAAGGGACCCTTTGCAGCTCTGCCAGGGCTTCCCCAGCCCCCACAGCCCCTGACTTCCACACCCCTGCTCACCTTTGAGCACAGAGACATCGTACACCCTCCAGTTCTGGTACTTGAAGTGCTGACCCAGCACCGTGCACCAGTACCGGCCGGCGTCTCCATCCCTGGACTCTTGCAGCCACAAAGAATAGTTTCCCAGCAGTTTAAGTCTAGATTCCCTTCCGGTTTGCCCAAGGTGTGGGACTGTGCTGGCCACTTGAACTTGGGCCACCCGGGTAGTAGAGGTGCCTGCTGCAGGGCTGTGGAACCAAGACAGGAATTCATCCCCACGTAGGATATGTGGTAAGGGACACGGCAGCTCCATAGCTTCCCCTAAAGCCACGTAGATGGCCTGGATGTTTTCTGTGGGGAGACGGTAGTATGAGGCCAGAGACCCCCATCACATTGAAAACCCCCACTTGACCTCTAACCCCAGCTTCCTACTCCTCTGGGGTCCCCTGGCTCTGGCTTGGCTAGTGAGCACGTTTTTCAAGTGAGAGCTACAAAAGAAAGGGGAATGGAGAGTGTAAACATTTTCCTTCCCTCTTCTTCAGCCAATGGGAGGATCTGAGTGCACCAGGGTAAAGGCTGAAATAGTCAGTTGAAGGCTGCAGTCTCTTTATATATTTACTCTGTTGTTTTTATTTTCTAAAGGAAATTGTACACAATCCTGATCCTCAGTGCCTTTGAGTCTTCCCCATTACAAGAGGCACGGAGAGGTCAGATGGGGTAAGTCTGTCCTCTTGAATCCGATCCTCGCTCCAGGCCCCTAAAGAAGATCAGGCTCTCTCCCCAACTTGCAAATGGATGAAGAATCTCCCACCCCCTGCTCCTTACCTACAGCAGCCCGGGAGAGGCCACACAGAAACAGAAGGAAAACGAGCAAGACGGCCATGGGGAGAGTGTGCCTCGTTCTCTTGCTCCAAGACCTGGTGTTCTCAGTCAGGGAGGAAACAGAGCCCAGATAAAGGCCCACACTGCCGGGGCTGGGGCGACTTGGGAATCCTGGGGGAGATAACACCCACTTGCATGTCTCCTGGGGGGAGAGTGGCTACCTTTCTGCTCCAGGGGCTGGGAAAGGACGAGGTCCTGGCTGCTCCTGCGTGGGAGAGGTCCTAGCCCTCCGCCTCCCTTCAGTCTGGAAGTACATTCTCTGGTCTCTTCCACCCTTAGGAGAGATCAGCATGAGCACATTTGGTCTCCATGGAACCTCACACAATGCTGTACACTCAGTCAGTGGTCCAAAAATGATCTGGAGCGACTGCATTGCCTGGCGTACGGTAGACCTCTTCAGAACCCTTAAGGAGTGTATTAAGCTGTTACTGGAGGGGAATTATTTACCTAGAGGCCAGGATTATTCACAGATTCATCCCTCTTCTCTAGGAGCACTCTTAGTCTAGATCTAATGGTGTTTAATCTGTTATTTACTTCCTCTTCTTTTTTTTTTTTGGTGCCCGAGATTGAACTCACGACCTTGCATTTGCCAAGCAGGCACTTACGCTGCTGAGCTAAACCCCTGGCCTGTTATTTACTTCTCAGAAAGTTATTTTTGCAGTGATAGGGGTTGAATCCAGGGTATCACACAGGCGAGGTAAGTGCTGTACCACTGAGGTACACCTTCCCCAACTTCTATTTTTGGCCAAAGACTATCTGAGGTACACCTGGATAATGGATCTATTCACACCACGGAACACTGGAAAACAAAGAGAATGAACAAATCCTGGTGCCTCACAGCCAGGTAAAGAAGCAAGACACACATACACAAAGAATAAGTATTGTGTGATTCTTTCTATAAAGTATAAAAACACCAGCTAAAATTAACCTATGGGGTAAGCAGTTCAGACAGTGACTAACCCTGGAGCTGACAGCAACTGGCAGAAATCCAGGGGGGCTTTTGGACATTACCGTGGTTTGTTTTGATCTGGGTACCAATGACCGGATACATTTGTTTGGTGCATTTTCTTAGGTATGTGTTTTCTTAAATGAAAAACTTGAGTTTATGTATTGTGTAGGTGTAAGGAACAAAGAAAAATAAAACAAACCTGTGTATTTGTTAAGAAATAGAACATTAAACCGGGCATGATGGCTCATACCTGTAATCCCTGCACTCGGGAGGCTGAGGCAGGAGGATTGTTGCAAGTTCAAGCCCAGTTTGGGCTACAAAGTAAGCTCAAGGCCAGGCTGAACTGCATAGTGAGATCCTGTTTCAAAAAGACAAAAACAAAACAAAACAAAAAACTATCCAGAGTTGAGCCTTGCAGAATTTAAAAAAGGAATAGAATATTACCTGCAGGGTATGGTGGTACAGGTCTTTAGTCACAGATACTTGATCTCAGCTACTTGGGATGAGGAGACAGAAGGGTCCCAAATTCCAGGCCAGCCTTGGTAACTCAGGGAGACACTGGCTCGATTTATAAAATAAAAAGGGCGAGCGGAGCAGCGCAGTGGCAGTGCCCCTAGGTTCAGTCCCCAGTATTCTCCTCCTACACACATTTTAGTCACAAATCCTCTGTGCTGTAGGCACGTGTGTGCACGTGCATGTGTGTTGCTACAGGGTTTTTTATTTGTTCAAATGTATTTTATTCAAGGATAAAAAGAAAAAAAGGATAAAAAGAAAGAAGACATAGAAGAAGGAGGAGGAGGAAGAGAAGAAGAAGAAGAAAGAGAAGGAAAAGGAAAGAAGGAGAAGAAGGAGAAGAAGGGAACAAAGTTTCAAAGCACATCAATCAGGGGGCAACAAGGGTAATCCCAAGGGTAAATATATTGCACGTTGTCATCCCCAAATCATTCACTCAGAGTATAAGGCATCTGCTTTCAATTGTCTAAACAATACCAGCACAAATCTTTCTCTTTAGTGAACTCAGAGAAATCAGTAGTATAACAGGGTCTTGATACATAGTTCTGGCTAGCCTTGAACTCAACTGATTATGGCTGGCTTTGAACTTAAAGAAATTTTTTTGCCTCAGCCTTCCCAGTGCTGGAATTGCCAGTACATGTTATTATACGTAGCTAAGTTAGATAGACATTAATAAGGGAATCCATCAGGGATGGCCCTTTGAGGGAGTCAGTGCAGAAGATTAGAACACATTGAAACTGGCTGAAGGCGCACCTGAAGAAGGCCAGGCCTTAAGATGAAGGCGCAATGGCCAGGTCTGCAGATGTCCCAAAGGGATAAACGGAAGCCTGAGAATGATCCTGTAACTACCGCCACTTGGTCCAGAAGGTCCAGCTAGGCATCAGACATCCAGGTGGGTGACCAGAATACCTGGACCCATCCCTTCCAAAACTGTTTGTTCTGTGCTAGAAATTACAGATAGGCTAAAGTTACCAACGCTCGTCATGTACCTTGCTGTGCGCCTCGCGTCCTTACAGGATCAACATTAGCTAAGCAGCAATAGCTGTGATCTTACAGGTTGATTATAGTTTGACTCATGTCCTCACCTCGTGATTCTGCTCTATAAAACATACTTGGAAAGTGGCTTCTATGTCAGTTCACTTTGGGGGCCCCTCCTGTCTCTCGCGTGAGCTCTTAAGGAATCTTTCCTACTCTTAACATCCTTTGTCCTTTATTCCTTGAAAATGGGAGTGGGGGCTCAAACTGGGCCTATCTGACATCTAGCAGGTTAGAAGTTACCTTTTCTCTTTTCTTTCTTTCTCTTCCTTTCTTCTTTCTCTTTCTTTCTTTCTTTCTTTCTTTCTTTCTTTCTTTCTTTCTTTCTTTCTTTCTTTCTTTCTTTCTTTCTTTCTTTCTTTCTTTCTTTCTTTCTTTTGTACCAGGGATCAAACTCATGATCTAGCCCTTGCTAGCCAGGCACTTATGCCACTGAGCTAAATCCCTAGCAATTCTTCTATATCAATGTTGTCTGGCCTGGCCTCATTCATTTTCTTTTAACAAGTATTCTATACATCTTAGCAATGCTCTTTTCCTATGCTGTTTCCCATGGTGTAGCTCTCCATTTATTCAAGCTTTCATGTACCTTTTCCAATAATCTTTTAATAGTATCTTTTAATAGTTTTCTTCATTAAAAAGCTGGGGTTTTTTTTTTTTTTTGGTTTGTTTTTTGTCTTTTGAGACTGGGTCTCCCTATGCAGTTCAGGCTGGTGTTGAGCTTACTTTGTAGCCCAGGCTGGTCTTGAACTTGCAATGATTCTCCTGCCTCAGCCTCTGGAGTGCTGGGATTACATATATATGCCACCATGCCCAGCGATGCATTTCTTTTATTACATTTATTTCTCGATATCTTGCACTTTCTCTAGCTCTTGTTAAGTGCTCCTAATCTTTCTACTGTCGCTCGAAAGTAAGGGATAGGTAAAATTTTTTTTAACTAGCCTTGACAACGGTCTAACTTCCCGAGTCAAACGCCTCCAAATACTTTCTGGCCATTGCTGTACCCGTAGGTCCAACCGAGCGAAAACTTTCGCAAGGGGCGCTAAAAATGTCTCGACGCCGCGCGGGGCGGAACCGGTACGTGCTGACGTTAAGGGCACGCAGCTCCTCAGAGGCGGGCGAAGGCGGGGCCAGCGGGGGGACCTGCTGCTAGGAGAGCAGCGGCCCGAACCGGGGCCATGGCGAAGCTGCTGAGCTGTGTCCTAGGTCCCCGGCTCTACAAAATCTACCGGGAGAGGGATTCAGAAAGGGCCCCGCCCAGCGTCCCCGGGACTCCAACTTCAGTCAGTAACCCCCCTTCCAGCTCCTGGGTGAGTCGAGTTCCCCCCCGGTCGAGAGCATGGTACGGTCCAGACCTCTGCCGGCCTTTGCTCCCAGAAGTGCCCATTATTGGAAATCGGGGGCGCCCGCTTGTCAAGCTAGTTGTCCAAAAACTCTGCGCCGTTTGTGCTTCCTGGGTTCAAGTGACGCCTGTGGGCCGGCCGCCTCCTCTCTTTAGCCCTGTTGGATCCCCGCTTTCTTATTCCGACTGCCAGCCCATGCCTGCTTCTCCCGGCCCCTACCCCAGCTGTCGTGGTTCATGCCCGTCTCAGTGGAGTCCGAAGCCCGGCGGGGACCCTACGCGGCGCGGGAGCCGGCGGGCCTTGCCGTCCTGGCGCCCAGGGTCTTCTTCCTCGGTAGCTCCCGGGGCCTTCCCTGGCCCTGCTTAACTTCCCTTAACTGGCCTTGAATTTCAAAATGACTTCTACCTATCATGTATCCGTCTTTCCCCGACCCCCAAATCCAGCCTGGAGGGAGATCCCAGAGCCTTTGCTTCCACAGACGGATGCTGCTGCTGGTGGCAGGCTGTTCCCCTGAATGTTTCCTCCCTTTGTATTGGTAATCTCGAATATGTTTCCTGATCTCCCAACCATGCACCCCTGGTTGCATTCTCTTTCTTAATCAACCTGCTCTTACTAAGGTTGTTCTTGTCTCTTAGAAGTGTCACCTATCATTCCGCTGCCCTTCTGTACATGCTCACTGGAAAAGGAGCAAAAGTCGCCTTCATTTTTGCTTCCTTGTGTTTGTTCTCCTGGTCAGGGGTGGGAAATCAGGCTCAGGGTGTGAAGGCCAGAGACAGAAAGATAGACAGGAGGCGCTACCCGCCAGGAGGACCCATATCAGAGCTTCCCAAAGAGGAAGGGAGGGGCCTGTCATCAGGTAGGGTCCTTAATAGGGCCATCTATTTTTGCAGGATACGTATTATCAGCCCCGTGCCCTGGAGAAACATGCAGACAGCATCCTGGCACTGGTACGTCTGCGCTGGCACCTGCGACTCTGCGTCTTTTCAGCCCCAGCTGCCCTCTTGAACCAGGAACAACACAGAGTCCCTAAGGGTGGGGATGCTTAGGGCTCTGCACAGACTTATCTGACACAGTACACACACACTCCCAAGTGTGCACCCCTGGTGCTCCCCATTGGTATGTAGCATGGCTTTCTCTGGAGCAGCCTGAGCCCCTGGGAAAACATGTTTACCCTGGGGGCCATCTGTAGATGCTCAGGCCTGCAGTCCCCAGTGACCTGTCCCTCCTGGCAACTAACCTCTTTGGCTGCAGAGACAGCTGCTCTCTCTGGCAGGGTTCCTATGGTGACGTTTGTGCATTTCTTGGGGACCAGGGCAGGGGCTGTCCTGAGCAGGGTCAATTGAAGAGGCTTGACTAACTTGAGTAGACAGAGAAGCTGGTTTTGAAATGTGATGAAATTATGTCTGGGGGCGATTGGAGGAATACAGCAGAACCCGTACCTAGTTCTTCTGGCCTCCATTATGCTCTGACACAACACATTTCAACAAATACTGAGTACCCACTGTGTGCACAGTGGTGCGCACAGAATAGGGGCTTGGTTTGCTATTCCTTGGGTCATTCACCCTGTGTAGAGCATAGGCCTGTGGGGGCAGACCTGGGCGTGTGTGTATGTGTATGTGTTTGTGCGTGTGCGTGTGCATGTGTGTGTGTGTGTGTGTGTGTATTGATTGCCTATCCCTGTGTCTCTGCTGCAGGCTTCAGTCTTCTGGTCCATCTCTTATTACTCCTCTCCCTTCGCCTTCTTCTACTTGTACAGGAAAGGTCAGTGTGGTTTGGAAGGAGGTGGGGCAGGGAGTGGGCAGGTTGTTGGCAGATGAGCTGGACCCCTGAAGAGAAAAGGAGGCTGCTGAGGATGACTTGGCTTCCTTTTCCTGCTGAGAATATCGCTTTGCTGAGGAGGGGCCATAGTGTAGAGGCTGGGGCTGAAGTGGGGAGAAGAGTGGATGGGACTTTGGAGGGCATCTCACAGAACCCCTCTTTCCTCTCAGGTTACTTGAGTTTGTCCAAGGTGGTGCCATTTTCTCACTACGCGGGGACATTGCTGCTGCTGCTGGCAGGAGTTGCCTGCCTCCGAGGTAGGTGAAAAGAAGCCAGGGCATCTACTCGTCGCTGGATAGATGTCCAGTACTTTCTGCAA
The DNA here is from genome assembly GCA_004027295.1 of Dolichotis patagonum. NCBI lineage: Eukaryota > Metazoa > Chordata > Mammalia > Rodentia > Caviidae > Dolichotis > Dolichotis patagonum. Next base: position 21,420 of record PVJX010002723.1, read on the forward strand.
ATATAGTTTGAGGCTAGGTCCTGAGGAGGAATAATTGAGAATGGTCTAAGGCATGATGGATCCATAAGGGACTTAGGACATAAATGTAAAAAAATAGTTAACAGGGCCGGGGATTTAGCTCAGTGGCTTAAGCGCCTGCCTGGCAAGTGCGAGGTCGTGAGTTCGATCCCCGGTACCAAAAAAAAAAAAAAAAAAAAAAAGTTAACAGAAAAGTTTGCTATTTTCTTTTTTAAATTTTCTTTTCTTTTTATTAGTACATAATATTATATTCACTGTGAGAAATTGGGAGTTTGCTGTTTTCTAGAAAAGATGAATATACCCTGCACCATACACACACACATATATACACACACCCATTCCCTTCTATATACACACAGGACAGAAATTTCTGTGCATGAATAAATGATATATATGTAGAAGAATATTGCATACCACATTGTTTGTAGTAATCGTAAAGCGGAAAGCCTTTTAATAGCTACAAACAGAATAGTACGCAGTAATGCTAATAAGGAAACTGTAACTACCCTTAATGCAAATGAGTCCCACACAAGTAATGGTGGGTGAAGGAAGGTGACCACAAATGAGGTACACACTGAGTTTTCCCTTCCATCCAGTTCAGAAGGGACATAGGTTAAGGCCTGAAAGAGAACCACGGCATGGTGATCAGGAAAGCCAGGCAAGTGACCACATGCATGGGTGGAGAGTGCAGCTCAGGAAGACCCGTGGTGGGAGTTGATTTTGTTCTCTTTCTTGACCTGCCTCACAGTCACATAAGTGTTTCCTTTGCTTTTTTTCCCCTCTGTGGTATTGGAGATTGAGCCCAGGGCCTTTATACTGAGCTACATCCCCAGCCCTTTTTATTGATTTTGAAACAGTCTTGTCAAGTCACTGAGTAGCCCAAGCTAGGCTGGAATTTGCGACCCTCCTGCCTTAGCCTCCCAGAGTACTAGGATTGCAGGTGTGCGCCACTACTTTTGGCTTGCTTTGCATTTTTTAAAAAGCATAATGTGTGTTTTATATGCATATGTTCTGTCTTACAATTTTAAAAAAAGAGCTTAGGTCAAGCATGGTGTTGTGTGTTTATAATCCCTGCACTGGGGAGGCTGAGGCAGGAGATTACCTTGAGTCTGAGGTCACGTTGGGCTACAGAATGAGTTCAAGGTGAGCCTGAATTACAGAGCAAGACCTTGTCTCAAAAAGCAAACAAGGGCTAGAGATTTAGCTCAGGGGCACAAGTGCCTGCCTGGTAAGCATGAGGTTTTAAGTTTGATCCCCAGTTAAAAAAAAAAATCAATCAAAAAGAACTGAACTGCTCATATTGCTGCAGGCAGGCACTTGTGCCACTGAGTTTTTTTTTTTTTTTTTTGTACCAGGGATTGAACTCCCGACCTCGTGCTTGCCAGGCAGGTGCTTAAGCCACTGAGCTAAATCTCTGGCCCATGCCACTGAGCTAAACCCCTGTGGTACTACTTCAGGTAACATTTGTCCGTAGAATTACTAAAGCATTGAGTCAGCGACACCATTGGAGTCTCCCCATTCCCTTGTTTTTCTTTCACCAGAAGTAACTGTTGTCATGTGAAGAAGTTTTATTCAAGTCCATATTCCTTGCCAGGCCTGTAATCCCAAGACTTGGGAGGCTGAGACAGGAGGATTACAGTGAGTCCAAGTCCAGCCTTGGCAATTTAACAAGACTGTCTCAAAAGGAAAAAGAAAAAGGGCTGCCGAAGTAGTTCAGTGTGAAGCCCCTGGGTTCAATCCATGGTACCACACACACACACACACACAAAACAAAACTTCTTAGAGTGTAGGAAATATGGTAAGTAGTAGTATGTGTACATTTTACATTTTTGGCATAAGTGGCACTTATCTGCACAGGGCATCCTGCAGCGTGCTTTACTGGCTTATTACCATACTGTTGGGAGTGCTGCCCATGACAGTCCCGAGAGTTCTGGTTTGTCCTGGCTTCATTGTCTCTGCTGCAAGCACTTCTGTCTGATGTTTCCTTGTTTTCTTTTTTTCCTCAGTCCCTCCTCACCCCTGCCAGAAGGCCAGCTCCCTGAGACAGGGCCATGCCCTCATTTCCTGTCTCTCTTGGGTAGAATGGGCCTGGCACATGCCTGCCGGGTCAGGGAGGAGAGAGGTGAGAGTCGGGAACTCCTCTGCAGGGAAGGAAGGTGGACGCAGAGAGAGCGGGCAGCGCTGAGAATCTCTGCCTTTCAGAGAGGGAGGGAGACAGGCAGGAGAAGAATAGTTTAGGAATTGGACAAAGGTAAGAATCGGCCCAGAGGGGCCAGGGATTTAGCTCAGTGGCATACGTGCCTGCCTAGCAAGCGTGAGGTCATGAGTTTGATCCCTGATACAAAAAAAAAAAAAAAAAAAAAAAAAAAAAAAAAATGGGCCCAGGGCCAGGCATGGTGATGCATACCTATCATCCCAGCACTTGGAAGGCTGAGGCAGGAGGATTGCTGGGAGTTTGAGACCAGCCTGGACTACATGGCAAGACCTTGTCTCAACAAACACACAGACAGACTAACAAAGAAACGGTAATGGGCCCAGGAAGCAGAGGACAGACCTTTGCAGGGCAGGAACCATGCCAAGTGGAGTAGTCGAAGGGGAGAAGGATGGAGGGTGCTTGGCTGCAGTGGCAAAGCAAGCGGGTGAAGGCAGTAGGCTGTGAAGCCAGATGGCAGGGTTAGAACATCGAGAAGGAAGCTCCAGAGAAGCCTGGCAGGGAGAGCAAGGGAGCCCCGAGTTAGCAGCGGGTGGCATGACCACGTGTTAACACCAGCAGGGTGAGTACTCCTTGAGGTGGGAACTTGCTAGTCTAGCAAGAAACAGATTGAAGAAACTAAGGAGAAGAATCCTGCAACCGGTCATCAGGTGCAGAGAGAGGAGGAAAATCTGTTTCCATAGCACAGGCTCCCGTCGCTTTTTCTGTTTCTCCCTTCACAGCATTCTTGCCCATCTCGCTCTTCCTGAAACACCCTCCTTCCCAGGTTCCTTAATGCTGCTTCCTGTCCTCTGTCTGCCAGGCATTGGCCGATGGACCAACCCCCAGTACCGGCAGTTCATCAGCATCTTGGAAGCCACGCATCGGAACCAGTCTGCAGAAAACAAGGTGAGGGGTTCCAGGAAAGGCGCCAGACCGTGCCTGGCAGTGGCTTCCTCAGCTGCCCCGAGCACCAAGCCCTGGCCTCTGCAGGAGGAGGCACAGCTTCGCCACCTGCCACTCCGGGCCTCTGGCTGCCCATTGCTGTTCCCCTTCACCCTTCCGTTGATGGCCTGCCCTCCTTGCCACTTTGGTGGAATATTCTGCTAGGTCAGCCCTCGCCGTCTCCAGCTTCTATCTGCAGGCATCGTCTGAACGTGGAAACATTCATGGTGTCTGTTAGACGAGTCTTCTTTTGTCACAGCAGCTCAGCTCTGTTTATTTTGGCTGTGTGCACCAAACACATCTCTAGCTTTGTTTGGGGCTGAGAAGAGATGGCCAGGTACGCCCACTCCTGTGACTGGGCACGCAGCGTGGTGCCACGCAAAGCCAGGGCACGCTGTCCTTGCAGTGGGGCCAGCCCTGCGGGTGGTGCTGGAATGTGATTATCATTGAGAAAGGGCTGCATCGCTCCATAAAGCTTCCTCCTGTCGTGAGGGGTTTCCGGCTTCCGATAGCTGTGGCTGCCATCCTCACACTAAGTGTTGCTCCACACCACCATTACGGAGCCGTGTAATTTAACACGGCCAGTGCTGCGCTTCTGTCAGAGGTGTTTGTGTGTCACACGTACCCTTTGTAACCCTCATGGCCATCGTGCGAGGTGGCATAATTACTCCCACTTGTGCATCTGAGGAAACAGTGGGCGAAAAGAGGTCAAGTGACCCATGCAGCATCGCGGAGCCAGGAAGTGGCCGAGTCTAGATTTAAGAGCAGGTCCAAGTAAGCCTGGCTGAAACTGGCTTTTCTTCTTCATTTGGATTCATCATTTCCATATTTGTATAATTTTCCTTTTGCTCTTTTAGTCAAGTTATTTTTAAAAATGTTAAAAAATTTCTGTGACAGAAAGTAACAAAACAACCCTCCAAACGGAGAGCAGGGAGCTCTGAGGCTGGGGGAGGAAGCAGCAGGGTGTGAGGCTGGGCTGCATCATGAGACACACGTGGTCTCAGTGACCATCGTGAGCCTCGGTGACCAGAAGTACAGATGGGGACAGACAGCTGGCACCGAAGGCAGGAGGGGTCATGAGGATGGAGCTATCATGGCTTCCCTCAGAAGGAGTCCCCAGTGCAGGGCATCCTATGGCTTCGACCGCCCTCCTGTCCTGCAGCCATGGGACTTCAGTTTGCTCTGGGAACAGGAAAGCATCAGGTCAGTGAGGAGCATGAGCAGCCGGACTGGCCTCCCAGCCCAGCAGCCCCGGCCGCCCTCCTGTGTGGCTCCATTTTCCAGTTTCCTGTGGGAGAGGGGCTGGGGCTAATGGCTGTGGTCACCTCAGAGCGCTCAGCTGAGAACCTGGCACGTGTGGGGGCTCCGGGGCCTCCCTCAGATCTCTTCTTTGTCCTGTCCACAGAGGCAGCTCGCCAACTACAACTTTGACTTCAGGAGCTGGCCAGTGGACTTCCACTGGGAGGAGCCCAGCAGCCGGTGAGGCCCGGGCCCTTCCCAGGGCCGCCTGCACGGTCCCCACTGTCCCGTCCCCTCCTCCCCCAGCAGCCCAGCTTGTCCCATCCTTCTGACCCCAGCCCCCCATCCTACTCCTTCTGTCCCCAGGAAGGAGTCCCGGGGCGGCCCCTCCCGCCGTGGTGTGGCCCTGCTTCGCCCCGAACCGCTGCATCGGGGAACAGCGGACACCTTCCTCAACCGGGTGAAGAAGCTGCCCTGCCAGATCACCAGGTGGGGAATGGCAATGGCAGGGTGCAGGGGACGGCGAGGGCCCCGGACTGGGGGCTGCATCGTGAGACAGCCGTCACTCGTGGCCGAGCCCTGGGCTCCTGTGTGTCACAGATGTGTGAGAAGGCGGCTCTGACCCCCTGGTCCTCTGCTCCTTGCTTCCCTGCCTCTGCCAGCAGCTGGCAGGGTGAGGGGCATTTCTGAAGGGTTCCCAGCTGCCCCAAGTGCCCGAGAGCACGGCAGAGGCAGATGATCCTGAGTCCTGGATGCAGGTGTCAGAAGCAGGGACAGCGACCTACTGTCTTGCGTGGAGCAGACCCTGGAGTTGTCTGTGGCTGTGATGTGGGCAGCAGCCTCTGGGATAACAGGGCAGGGCCGGGCTGGCCAGGCTGGCCGGGCAGTGTGGACAGCTTTTCAGTCTGAAAGGAAAGCCAGATTGAGGGGTGCAGCAGGGGTGCCAGGCAGGGCCAGGCAGTGTTTCAGGAACAGGTCCTTCTCCGGGGTTGAAGGCAGTGGCAAATGGTTTCACAGGATGTCACCTGCAGTTCACTGGGAGGTGAGGACTGATCCCTCACCCAGGTGGCTCCTAACCCCTGCCCTGTGGTGTCCAGTGTGGCAGTGCTGTGCAGTGCAGTTCCTACCCCAGCAGAGCTCGCCATCTAGTTTGTTTCAAACTGTGGATCTTGACCCACTAGGGAATCTTGCAATTATTTGTATATTAAAAGGATTATTTTAAAAAACATTATTTGGGCTGGGGATTTAGCTCAGTAGCATAAGCGCCTGCCTAGCGGGCGCAAGGTCATGAGTTCGATCCCCAGTACAAACAAAAACAAAAACATTATTTGGAGACTTTGTGGGCGTTGCTGAGGGTTGAATCCAAGGTCTCACACACTCTTGGCAAGCGCTCTGCCGTTGAGCTACCCCCATGTCCTGCCTGGGGGCTTTTAGGAAGTTATGTTTTTGTGTAAACAGAATCATGTTCGGTAATGACTTTGCTTTTACTTATTGTACATAAGAGGTATTATTTTGTGAGAATCTCAGAATCATACAGTCTGCAGCTTACCATGGTAGCATGCTTTGACTTTTGTGGGTTTTGTTCGGTCTTTTTGACGCAGCAATGAGTGCAGGTCCCAGCTGGCCTTGCACTCATTATGTAGCTGTGGCCGGTGTCAAATTCATGATCTCCCTGCCTCAGCCTCCCGAGTCCTGGGATTATAGGCTGTGCTGCCACACCTAGATGGGGTTCTGTTTTATTTGGTTTTATTTGGTTTTATTTGGTTTTGGTGGGTTTTGTTTTGTTTTTTAACTTACAAACAACAGAAATTGTATTTCTGGAGTTCTGGAGGCTTTGGAGTCTGTGAGCAAGCCACCGGCTTATGTGGGGTCTGATGAGGTCCCTTTTCCTGGCTCCTTGGAGGCATCTTCTTGCTGTATCCTCACAGTTCTCTGGAGCTTATTTTATTTTACTATTTATTGAGACAGGAAGGTCTTGCTATGTAGTTTGGGCTGCTCTTAAACTCACTGGCCTCTAACTTGCAGCGGTCCTCCTGCCTCAGCCTCCCAAGTACTGGGGTTAGAGGTATTCACCACCACAAGGCATGCAGGCTGGGGCCTCTGTTATAAGGATATTAAGGCTCATTGCCTCCCAGAGACCCCATGTTCTCAGATAGCATCACATTGGTGAATGAGTGTCAACACAATGTTTTATTTTTAGTTTTTGTTCTTTTGAGATGAGGTGTAGCTGTGTTGCCTAGGCTAACCCCAAACCCTGGGCTCAAGTGACCCTCCTGCCTCGGCCTGTGAGGTAGCTAGGACTATACCATGCCCAACCACACTTCATAGTTTGGATTTTTTTAGGGCCGATACTGGAGAGCAATCTAAGGGTGATCTATCACTGAGCCATATCCCTGGTCCATTTCTTTTTCTTTCTTTCTTTCTTTTTTTTTTTTATTGGTAACGGGGATCAAACTCATGACCATGCGCTTGCAAGGCAGGTGCTTATGCCACTGCCACTTATTTTTTAAGTTCTGGGCTTTTTTTTTTTTCTTTTTAAATTTTGACACCAGGTCTTGCTAAGTTGTTCAAGTGACACTGCAGCTTTTTGTGACCCTCCTGCCTCAGCCTCCCTAAGTGCTGGGGTCACAGTTGTGTGCCACTACATCAGACTTCAGTTTGGGGTCTTGGTCCCCAGAGGACGTAAAGCACAATGCTCTGGAGAGAGGCTGGGCAGAAGGGAGCCGCAGCTGCCCTGCAGCCATGTGGTCATGGGGGTAACAGTACTCCAGTGCCCTGGATGGCTGAGCCATGTTGCATGTTGTGTTAGGTGTGGTACATGCATTTTCTTTTTTTGGTACTGGGACTCGAACTCAGGGCATTGGCGCTTGCCAGGCAGGCACGTGCGCCACTGAGCTATGTCCCCGGCCCATCATATGCATTTTCAGCTTTCCATATTTCAGCTTTCAGTGGTTATATTGGGATGTAACCCCACCATAAGTTGAGGGACATCTGCCTATGTGTGTCTGAGGCCACAGTGTAAAATGTGTATCTTCATTAGCCTGGTACATATATTATTTCATTAAGTCTTAGAAGAGGGCAGGAAAGCTAGAAAGATAAGGGTGATGCAGGCCCCAGAACTGTTGCTCTAGGGTGTGGATGAGCCCTGGGCTGCACCGGAGCTGGGCGCTGACTGCCCTGTGTTCCCCACAGCTACCTGGTGGCGCACACGCTGGGGCGCCGGATGCTGTACCCCGGCTCCGTGTACCTACTCCAGAAGGCCCTCATGCCCGTGCTGCTGCAGGGCCAGGCCCGGCTGGTGGAGGAGGTGAGCGCCGCCCCGCGCCCTCCCGCCGGCCTTCTGTCCCCAGGACAGACTCGGCCTCACAGCCCGGCTGCTCTCCATCTCTCCACTCAGTGTAATGGGCGCCGGGCAAAGCTGCTGGCCTGTGATGGCAACGAGATTGACACCATGTTTGTGGACCGGCGGGGGACAGCCGAGCCCCAGGGACAGAAGCTGGTGAGAGGGTCCAGGGGGCCCACAGAGAGAGTATGGGAAGGCTCGTAGGGTTCTGGGGCGCAGGTCTTCCAAAGCTCCTCAGTGGCAGCACAGCAGGGAGTAATCCCATCCCCCCAGCTCCACCCCTAAAACCGTTTCTGTAGGAAAACTAAGACAGGGAAATAGATGAAGCAGGAGCTAACATTCAGGAGCCAAAACATAACAACCCTAACAGCCCCACTCGGTCAGCGTGTACCACTACTGAGATGCGTACTCACAATCCGTGAGCCAGGTGCCACTGGCCTGCCGGCCCATCGTACAGAAGACGGAACTGAGGCACAGAGGGAGTCTCCCCTCCCTGCAGTAGCCCTGGAAAGAGCACAGGGCCAGGAATCTAGGCCTGGGTTCCAGGGCCGGCTCTGCCAGGGCAGTTTTCACAGGGGCACCAGGGAACTGGAGTTTGTGTAACCATAGATTAGAGCCCAGAAGGGAGGGGGAGCACAACAAACGGCGTGGCGCACAACAAACACCCAAGACTCAAAGCTGTCAAAGCACAAGCAAGGGCCGGAGCACAGCCCAGCCTGCACGAGGCCTGCACGCGGCCCCAGCACCAAACTCGGAAGCTCCACGCCCCTGCGAGTCTCCAGCTGGGCGCCGCGCCAGGCACTGGAGCAGCTCCTCTTGGGCGTCCTCCTCCAAGGGCCCAGTGTGCCGGGTGCTTGTGGTCTTCTCTCTTGTCCGAGAATCCTGTGGGATGTTGCTGTCCCTCAGAATAGATCTGCCCTTTCCTCTGCCCTGCTCCCCTCTTCTCAGCTGCCCCCCTCCTGCCCACCTGGGCGACTGCCCTCCAGCCCTTCCTCCTGCCTCCTCCACAGGTGATCTGCTGTGAGGGGAATGCGGGCTTCTACGAGGTGGGCTGTGTCTCCACGCCCCTGGAAGGTAGGCCTGTGACCTGGCCCTGGGACAGAATTCTCCCACCTTCAGGCTGAGGGGACCCCGGGCCTGACCTCTCCCTCTGGGCGAGGACTGGGTCTCTGCCCTCTGGGGAAAGTCCACCCTGCTGCCCCTCCCTTGCCTTGTCCTGTCCCGCCCCACCCCATAAGGTCATACACCTGTCTCTGCTGTCTCCCTGATCCGGGATGCCTGTGCTGGAGGGCCTTTCTGCCATCCTTTCCCCCAGGGACAGAGGGAAACCTGGGCCACCGGGTCTCAGTCCCTTTTTCTCCTGTGTGACAGCTGGCTACTCGGTCCTGGGATGGAACCATCCAGGCTTCGCAGGAAGCACGGTGAGGCCCTGTCTGGCGTCCCTTTTCCTTTTCTGTCTCCCTTTGGTCAGCCACTGGACAAAGGAAATGGGGTGCATGATTCCGTGGGGTCTCCCAGCCCAGGGCCTGGGTGCTGAGGGATGTGAAGGAGCAGGTGTGGGCTGGGGAGAGGCTGGGGCTCTGTGAACACCGTGGCCCGTCCACGTGCTGCAGGTGGTGGCCAGGGATGGTGGGAGGCCATGGGTGGCAAGTGAGCCAGCTTCACCCTTCTTCCCACAGGGGGTGCCCTTCCCACAGAATGAGGCCAATGCCATGGACGTGGTAGTCCAGTTCGCCATCCACCGCCTGGGCTTCCAGCCTCAGGACATTGTCGTCTATGCCTGGTCCATTGGTGGCTTCACGGGTACCAACCTGCCCCGCACACCCCATTGCAGACACTTGTGCCTTTCCCCCAGGAGGGTCGGAAGTCCCCGCCCTGGGGTCGGAAGTCAGGTAGAGACTGGAGGAGGGGCAGAGAGCATAGAGGGAGCTCTGTCCCTGTGGCCTGGTCATCAGAAATAGAGCCATGCTTGGGTGGGAGGTGGGGAAGGGGATGTCTCTGTCTCAGTCTCCCCTGCACTCCCGCTGTCTCTAGTCTGGCTGAGAAGCAGGGCTGAGGAGATGCAGGGATGATGGGGTGGCTGGGGCCCCTCAGTCCTCGTCCTCTTGTCCTGGTACCAGCTACGTGGGCAGCCATGTGCTACCCAGACATCAGCGCCGTGGTCCTGGATGCTTCTTTCGATGACCTGGTGCCCTTGGCCTTGAAGGTCATGCCCGACAGCTGGAGTGAGTACAGCCCAGGGAAGGGCAGGGTTCTCCCAGGCAATGGGAGCAGATGCCCTCAGGTGCCACGCCTTTATCTCTGTCCCCATAGGGGCCCTGGTGACCAGGACAGTGAGGCAGCATCTGAATCTGAACAACGCAGAGCAGCTGTGCAGGTAAGGCTCACCAGGTCCAGCACCTCGGCTCTGCCCCCACTGCCCCCACACAGCTGTGCAGGGGAGGCCAGCCCACGGCTCCTGCCCATGTTCTAGTGACCCTGCCACTACTACCACAACTTGGCCCCTTTCAGGCCTAGTAGCCCCGGTCCCCCTCAGGGCCTGGCGTGCAGTGAGCAGTCCCGACCTTAAATGAGCTAGGGGTGGGGCGCTCCTCAATGTAGCTGGGGGTAAGGATGCTATGGTGGGATGGGGCCAACCACTTGTCACCTGCCACCCGCTCCCGCTGAGCTCTCCCCACTGCTCTGTCCTGAAGGTACCAGGGCCCAGTGCTGCTGATCCGGAGAACCAAGGATGAGATCATTACCACCACGTGAGTGGGCCCTTGGCCCCCTGCAGCCCAGTGGTATCGGGGAAGCCACCCCAGCCTCCACTGCCCCCAGCCACTGCCACTGCAGAGTAATCCTGTCATCCTCAGGGTCCCCGAGGATATCATGTCCAACCGAGGCAACGACCTCCTACTGAAGCTCCTGCAGTTCCGGTGAGTGCCAGCACCAGGAGGCAGAGGGAGCACAGTGCGAAGCCAGCGGGGAAGCCAGCGGGGAGGGAGGATCGTGGGGGCTTTAGGCCCAGGGTGGCCCCAATCCAGTCCGACCTGCTGCTGCTCCCACTCCTGCAGGTACCCCCGAGTGATGGCCGAGGAGGGCCTCCGCGTGGTGCGGCAGTGGCTGGAGGCCTCCTCCCAGCTGGAGGAAGGTGAGGGCTCCTGGAGGCTTGGCCCGTGAAGGGCAGGCCCAGCAAGGCCAGCTCTCCCTGTCGCTGACGGCGGCATCTCTGTCCCCGCGCAGCCTCCATCTACAGCCGCTGGGAGGTGGAGGAGGACTGGTGTGTGTCCGTGCTGCGCTCCTACCAGGCAGAGCATGGGCCTGACTTCCCCTGGAGCGTGGGTAAGAGGCCAGGCCGGGGTGGGCGGGGAGCCAGTGAGGTGCGCCACCTGCACTCAGTGTCCTCTTTTTCTTCAGGGGAGGACATGAAGGTGGAGGGGCGCCAGCAGCTGGCTTTGTTCCTGGTAAGCAGGGAATCCCTGCTCATGTGGCTCCCAGGGTGAGGCGGGGAGGGATCCAGGGCCCCTGCTCCCCACTGAGCGCATGCCCGCCACCATCTCTACTGTCTCCTCAGGCACGGAAGCATCTGCACAACTTCGAGGCCACACACTGCACCCCACTCCCAGCGCAGCACTTCCAGATGCCCTGGTGCCTCTAGGGTCCCTGCTGGAGGGAGGACGGGAGGGGCCGTGAAGCGCCATGGTTTGTGATGTGTGTGTCGCTGCTGACATTGATCGTGTGTGACAGTGGGGGCTACATCCCTGCCACTGCTCCCCGTGCACGCGTTCCCTCACCACACAACCTGCATTAAGTGAATGCATTCTTCCTAATAATTAATAAAAAGGTATTTTTTCTACTGTCTGTTTAATCTCGTGACCCCCCGAGGGCCCTGGGACTGAGGGGCTGGTAGTGAGGACAGCGGGGCTCTCAGAGGACCGGGCTTTGGGAAAGCAACTCCAGGTGGCGGCTTTGCCCTCTCACCTCTGTCCTGGCCCTCGACCTCCCTCCCGGCACCTGGGGCTGGCAAATGCGGCCTCACGCCCTACACAGCTCTTCCTGTGTCACCCCAGCCCAGGCACCCCCTCCTGCTCACAACTCTCCAGTTTTGTTGTTTACAAAGTGCTTTTCAGGATACCATTCACCTCCTTACCTCCTCTGCTGGTTTCTGAGGCCAACCTGCAGTGCCCCCCACAGTGCTCCCCACTTTGCATGCTCAGCACTCACTGTGCCTCTGGGGATGAGGTGCCAGCTCCCTGCGTCTCGTGCAGTGTGGCCACCAAATCTCCTTGCACCCTTTCAGCATTTAACAAACAGGGCCTGCCAGGGGCAGGGCCGGGGCCGGGGCTGGGCCTTGCTGTGCCTTTGCAACAGCTCTGTGGGTGGAAAGTTCCTAGGCTGAGGAAGCTGCTTCTATAACTTCTATTTCTAACCCTCACACCTTGTGGGCCAGGACGAATCCACATCCCACCCCTCCGTTTGTGGCTGGGCTGTCTTTTTCCAGGGAAACTTTTTCCAGGTGAAATAGTCCCCAAGTTTACCTCCCAAGGACCAAGATGCTCTGCACAAGATGCTGGACAAGAATGCCAAGCTCCGTGGCACCCACCTGTAATCCCAGCATTTGAGGCTGAGGCAGGAGGATTGCTTTGAGTTCAAGACCAGCCTGATCTACACAGCAAGGCCCCATTTCAAAAACAATAAAAAAAGATGCTTAACAGGTATGACAGTGTTGCGAGGACCTAGAGCCTGCTGGTTCCTGAGTTTCCCAGTACAGGACCTCTCTCTGAAGTTCTGCCCCATTTCTTAGCACCTCCTTAAGGGAAAGAACAGGCTGAGCCTTTTAGAGCCCAGCGCCCAAACTGCAACCCCAAACCCCTTTATTTATCACAAAGTCCAACACTATAATTAAACCTGAGTACTGAGGTTTTAGTCCAGAAAAAATTTATACATGAACATTTTGTCTTAGAAGAAAAACGTGTGCCACAGGTTCGCCGCCACTGGTATAGGGAATCCCACAGGAAGGGGAGTCAGACTAACTGGCTGATATGAGTGCTGAAATCTGGGGTCAGAAGCAGGAGGTAACCCCAGCTCTGGAATGTTCCACCGTTACCAACGCTTGGAGAGCTGACACTGGCACCGCGTGTCCTGTCCTGTGGAGCTGACAGAATGGGGGGCGGGACTCGTGCAGCTGTGGGGTCAGCTGCACGGCTGTGGTCCTTGGCCACCTAGTCCCACGGGACAGTTCGTCTGGGAACCATCTTTGTTCAGCTAAAGGAACTTCAAGTGCAAATACAGGGTGTGCACCCCTGAGACAAGGACTCCCCATTCCTTGACACGGTTCCTAGGGACTCCACAGACTTTCCCTACTGCCACTTCCTCTTTGGACACCCGGGTAAGAGAGGGTGTGTACGGCCTGATGGGGGCCTCTGTCTGCTGCTTCTGATTTCTCCCTGGGCAGCTCATGGCTGTCGCCTTTGCCTGCAGAGCCAGCAGGGGGCAGCAAGCCCTCCTGCCCTGGGCTTGCTGCCCCCTGCCCTTGAAGGGGACAACCCACCACTGCGGGAAGCCCGATTACCTGAGCAGCCGGGCCTACCGGGGCGAGAGGGAAAGCGGGGAGAAAGCAGTTTAGAGCCTGGCGGGAACACTGGCCAGAATCCACCTCATCCCGCTTTGTCTCAGGGGCCCTGGCTTCCAGGGTGAGGTGCAGAGCCCAGAGGCCCATGCATCCCGCGTAGCCGTCACCAGTAAGGGCTCACGAGGAGGTAGCCCAGGCCTTGGGGACAGCGCTAAGCTACAGTCCCAGCCTTCCTTGTTTTTTTTTTTTTTTTTTTTTTTTTTTTTAATAGCGTCTCACTAAATTGCTCAGTTGCTCAGGATGGGCTTGATTTTGCAATCCTCCTGCCTCAGCCGCCCAGAGCGCTGGGATTACAGACGTGTGCCACGATGGGGAACCCAGTCATTCATCACATTCAGGCTGAAGACTCTCTGGTCAGTTCCTCTCCAGATTGTACCCCACAGCAGAACTCGGGTCTCACCCCTCAGTTTCCTTCAGCCTAGTCTCTCAAATGTGGCCTTCTGACCGCAGGCTCCGTCTCCCTAGTTTCATAGCTGGGATGTCTATCCCAGGCAGCCTTTGTCAGACAGCGGACACTCGGTGTGGGTGCCATCCACCGCCACTGTCATCATGGCGACTATGGCACCGGCCTCATCGCAGGAAAGCCTCCACGGAAACTATCTCCAAGGAAACGCGCTAGCGCGCCCAGGCCTCACCTTGCCGTTGGATTGGTGGGAACTTAAAAAGGCGGGGTTAAGGAGCAGAGGCCACGCCCTCCTCGAAGGCCAACTCCCGCCCCCCATGGTCTTCCCTCTAGCCAGGTTCTGGCTCCGGGAGCAGTAAAGCAAGGCCAAGTACGCAGCACCTCTTAGGGCGACCCCCGCGGGAGCCCAGCCTCAGCTCGGGCCCTGGCCCTCGGCCTTCAGATTCGAGAGAGGGCTTCCGAGGGTGCCGCGAGGTTCGGTCCGCAGCCTCAGGCTCCTCACTTTTTGCCCGCACTCATGCGTTCAGTCGCCCCGCCCCTATTTGCCCACCGCCTCTCCTTCCTCGTTCCGCCCTGCCTCTTAGCCCCGCCCTCTCCCCGCCTCCCCCGATTCGCTTCTCTTCGCCCCACCTTCTCTTAGCCCCTCCCACCCTCGCCTCTCTTGTCCCGCCTCCCTCACCCTGCCTCCCCATCATCGCCCCGCCCTCCAGCCGCCATGCCCCTATTTGCTCCGCCTCTCCCTCCTCGCCCCGCCCCATTATCCCCGCCCCTCCCCGCCTCCCTTCGATTCACCTCCCCTCGCCCCGCCTCCTCGTCCTGCCTCCCTCCGCCCTGCGTCTCCTTTGATGCTCCGAGACGCAGCTGATTTCCAGGCCTTGCTCTCCTCGCCGGTGTCGCGCCAGGATGGACACCCCGAGATCGTACACTTGCACGGGGCAACTGCAGCGGGACTCCGAGGCCCACGTACCTAAAGCAAAGCCCCGAGACTCACGTCCCGCGTCGGACCCGGCGAGATGGGGGCCCCGCGGGCGCCGGGCGGAGACCCCGGGATGGGCGAGGTGCTGGGGCCCGGGTCCCCACACGCGGCCGCCCCAGCTCCTAGGCGCGCGCAGTGGAGCGCAGTGGGCGGAGCCGGCGCCGGAGATCGGGCCCCGAGGCCGCTCGGGATCCCAGGTCCGCGCTTCCCTAGTTGGAGAACGACCATCAGGCCCTCCCTGTCTAGGCCCACGCCTCCCCTGACCACGTACGGTCTGGCCTCGTCGGTCTGCGGTTTTCTAAACTAGCTCGGCTTCTTTCACCGCCTAGAGTCCCCGCCTCTGCCGCTAGCCCACGCTGCCATCCTGCGCGCACGGATTCGAGAATAGCTGCCCCCTCCCACCCCCGCGAAGGGCTGGACCCAGGGTCTTCGCCCAGAGCTATATTGCCAGCCTGCTTTTTTTTTCTTTCTTCTCTCTTTTAAAATACAGGCCCTCCACTGGGTCCCTAAATTGCCCAGGCTGAGCTCAAATCTCCTGCTTCAGCATCCCAGAATGCTGAGATTACAGGCGCAGCACCAGCACCAGAACTAGTTTATGGCCTGTACTCTTAAACCTTTTATTCTCCAGTGTTCAGTAATGCCAATTTTTTACAAAAGCCAGATCTTGTTACTCTCTATTGAAATTCCTAGCAGGGTGTGGAGGTGCCTGTAATCCCAGGACTTAGGTTGAGGCAGGAGGATCACTGGAGTTTGAGGCCAGCCTGGGCTACATAGTGAACTCAAGGCCAGCTTGAACTGCACAAGACCCTG
>PVJX010002723.1:37058-59446 GCA_004027295.1 Dolichotis patagonum
CGATCCCCGGCACCAAAAAAAAAAAAAAAATCCTCTGGTCCTGTGTTCCCTCTACACCCTGCCCCACACGTTGCCTATTGATTTTTGGTGCCGGGGATCGAACTCATGACCTCGCGCTTGCCAGGCAGGCGCTTAAGCCACTGAGCTAAATGCCCGGCCCTGCCTATTGATCTTGTTTGCTGACTCTGCCCTGCCAGACGAGGGGCTTTGTACACTGGAACCTCCAACACCTGATGCAGTGACTCAGTAACCTTTGCTAAATGAATGTGAAAGAAATTTTCTCCTGCCATTCCTGTTGCTGGGTCCCTGCCCAGAGCCAGGATGTGAGGGCCCTGGCTGTGGGTGGGGACGTGCTGACCTTGCAGCGGTTCTGAGGCTGATTTCCACCCAAACGTGTTGTCAGTCTCCTTCCTCTTGGCTGGCCTCTCACCACTAATATAAGCTCAGGCTGGAGGCTGTGGACTATGACGGATATCAAGGCAGGATGAGCAGGGAGCCCCGGTCCACGGCTTCTGGGCCACATAGTGCCTCTCGAGCCCTGTACAAGATGCTCTTGGCAGTGCTGGTGATGGTGAATCTTGTGTTTGGTGAGTAGCTCCAGAGCATCTGGGGGCTTCTGGCCTGCTGCACGGAGAAAGGCGCCCCCCCACGGGCTCAGGTCGGCAGGGACCACGGGATGGGCCCATTTAGTGCAGAGGACTTGAGGACCACTCAGGACTGAGTGTCATCCTGGGGAAGAGTTCTAGTGACACCCTGGAGCTGTCCTGCTCCACAGCTGTGACTTGAATTGAGACACCCAAGGGATGCTCTCCAGAGCTGAAGACAACAGAAGGGTGTGGGGCGGCACTCGGGGTGACAGAACAGAGCTCTAGGGTAGAACAAGGCTGAGCCCACCCTGATAACCTCACCTTCTGAGAAACAAGATTCCAAGGGTTTTCTTTTCTTTTTATTTATTTATTTTTGGTACCTGAGATGGAACTCACAACCTCGCGCTTACCAGGCAAATGTTTGAGCTGCTGAGCTAAATCTGGGGCCCAACGGTTTTCTTTTAGTGTTTGCTCTGCTCTGCTGGGTCTGGGACTCATTAACATGTAGATGGGGTGGATACACATATAACTGGGGAAAGAAGCAGAGAATGGACACTTTGTTGGGCAAACTTTAATACGGGCCAGCCCATCCGGTGCTGAAGGCACCATCAAAATAAAAGCAGTGGTATGGGCTGCTTAAATTCTGTGGTCTGCAGTGACACAGAGAGTCCCTGACCTGTGATCACTCTTGCTCTCACTTCTGAGCATTATGGATTAAGAACACAGGGCATAGCTGGGCACTGTGGTGCAGGCCTGCAATCCCAGCTGTCTGGAAGCTGAGGCAGGAGGATGGCATGAGGACAGGCTGGGCTATATAATGAGAACCACTGGCCCAAAGTAACAGAAGCCCAAGCAGGAATGACCAGAAGAGTCCAGGGGTGCAGGACTGAGACAGTCACAGAGGAAGGACTGCTTCAGCCTTCCCTGTGAATTCAGAGCGGGTAGAGTGTGGGGTGTTGTCAGCTCTTCGAGTACTCACTGGAGAGAGAAGGAGTTAACGTTTCTCATCTCTGGAAGTGTGGCAGCAGGGCATGGAGCCTTCTGTGAGGACCGAAGCTTCTTGTGCATTAAACCGGGGGTCGTCGTCCAGATTTTGGAGGCAGGGAGGGAGTGGTAGGTTGGAATCGGGCCAGGGCTTAGGGTGTTTGCTTTTTTGTGTTCTAGGCAAGCTCATTCTCCCCAACCCTCAGCCACCTCCTCTCCCCAAATACCTGCGCTGCTATCGCTGCCTCTTTGAGACCAAGGAGCTGGGCTGCCTGCTGGGGTCTGACATCTGCCTCGTGCCAGAGGGCAGCAGCTGCATCACTCTGCACATACGGAATGGTAAGCTGGGGGCTCAGGGGTGCAGCGCTTGCCCAGCAAGTTCGGAGTCCTGGGGAACAAACAGAAAAACACTGGCCTGCATAGCCCGCCACCAGCCCAGCCCTGGCCAGAGTCAAGCCAGCTGCTCCTAACTGCCTAAGCTGCATCCATGTCCCAGTCCCACGGCCCTGAGAGGCTTCTCGGTCTCTCCTGCAGAGCCACTTCCTGTCCCCGCTTCCCTGCTGGCCCACGGCTGCCCGGCTCCCACCCTCTGGGGTTCTGGGGACTCCCACAGCCTGGTCCTTCCTCAGGTGCCAGCTCCTCAGCCATCAGCAGAATTGTTGCACTGCTGGTGTCGCCCTTTTGACACTTCAGTGTCACTTTTCCGAGTCCTGCCTTATTCTCCCTGAACCTTAATGGCCTTGTTCACCGACTTTGGCCCCAGCCTCCTCTTGCCTGACACCCTCTGCCTGGAGGGTTTTTCCGCCTTCTTCTGGGTCTCATGCCAGGCCAGGCTGCTCTCCTCATGGGAGAGGGACTCATTCTCTCCTTCCTCATCTCTGTTAAGTTAGCAAAGCACAAATACAGCGTGTACTGTTTTTCGCCTGTCCGCCTAGACAGTGGCACCCTTGGCCCCCACAGAGGGAAAGTCCTCTTCTTTGTGTGTTTGTAAGCAGTTTCCTTGTTCCATAGCCAGCCTGGCTGAGACTATGGAGCCGCCCCTCCACCAGCACACCTGGGCAGGTCCTAGTATTTAGCCGCCTTGAGCATTGAGCCGGGCAGCGGGGAACAGCCTTGTGCGTGACAGCCTGGGACAGGGCGCCAGGGTCTGCCCTGCCTGTAACCACAGAACGGCAGGGTCTAGAAAACGAGCAGCAGCCACTTGCTGTGTGCAGTCCGCCTTTTGTGCACTGCCTCAGCCTTTTGCTACATGGTTCTCTCTGCCTCACCCCCCAGTGCTCGCTCACCTCCAACGCAGCCCCCCAGGTGTGGATGCGGGTTCTCCGTGGCTCTTTCCCTCCTACTTCCTGGAAAGTTCTGAGTCCCTCAGCGGGGTGCACTGGACTCCCCACTGCCGCCAGATTCCTGGAATCTGTTCTGTGGCCCTGGGCAGGGGCAAGGTGTGGCTTGCAGGGGTACATCTCTGTGGAGGGAGGGGTGACAGCCCAGGGACTCTGCAGGGGACCTCCTGTCATTGTGCCCTCCGTCCCCACAGCCAGCGGCTCTGACATCATGGTGAGCGACTGCCGTGGCCGAGAGCAGATGGAGGACTGCACGGACACGCGGCCCGCTCCCGTGGCCGGCTTCTGGATGTTTTCTCACTGCTGCTTCGTGAATTTCTGTAACGACCCCCACAGCCGAGAGGCCTACCTTCAATAGGGGGCCCTGGGGCGCGTGCCACGCTCCCCGCTGCACTCCTGATGGTGCCTGCAAATGCTGGATCCCAATACCCATGCTGCCCCCCAGGTTACCCCTTTTGCCCAAGTCCCCAGGTCTCCTCTGAAATAAACCCATGTTGAAGCCTCTGGTTCGTCTCTTTTCTGGCAGGCGGAGGCTGTGGGAGGTGAGCGTGCCCACCACCTGCTGACCACGGGGACAGGAGGGGGCTGCCAGCTCTGCTCCTGCCCCGTGTCCCTGCCTCTGCTTCAGTGCTAGTGTAAAGAGGAGGAGGAAGTGGAAGGGTTCAGAGGTGAGTGTCGCCCTGAGCCACAAGCCAGACCGTGCTGGGTGGTGACTGGAGAGCACCCCTTAGCCTAAGGCTGTCTGCCAGCTGCACTGCCACCGCTGTGGGAGCCTGACGTGGCCCTCCGCTCCTTTCTCTCCCACCCTTTGACACAGGGTCTTACTAAGTCACCAAGTTACCTAGGATGGGCTCAGACTTGGAATCCCCCTGCCTCAGCCCCCCAGACTGACAGGCTTACAGGTGTGGACCACTGCACAGTGTTTCCTTCTCTTTCCTTATTTTTGTTTGTTTTTGTTTTTGCTATGCTGCTCAGACTGGTCATGAAACTGCTGAGCTCATGATCCCCGCCTCGGCCTGCAGAGCGCTGGGGCTTCAGGTGTGTGTCCCTGCACCTGGTTTTTTCTGTGTTGTACTGAAAACAGAAGTCATGGAGAAAGATGGGCCCAGAGGGTGGGGGCAGAGTTTGTTCCTCATTTTGTACCATTTCCAACCTCCTAAAGCTCATGACCTAAATAAAAATTAACATTGGTGTCTTTGCCCCACACAGATTGTTGAGAGGTAGATGTGTTAATCTGCAAACCATTGTCCATTAAGTGCCACACTTGTGTACATTTACCTCCAAATTATACACACACACACACTTGCACACCTGGTACTACTGATGACTGAAGCCAGGGCCTCATCCATGCTGCATGCTAGACAAATGTTTTACCGCTGAATTCCATTCTCAGCCTGTTTTTTTTTTCTTTTGGTACTGGGGATCTTACTCATGACCTTGCATCTACCAGGCAAGTGCTTTGAGCCGCTGAGCTAAATCCCCAGCCCCTCACACTTTTTTTTTTTTTTTATATCGGTACCGGTTATCGAACTCATGACCATGCGATGGCGGCTTATGCCGCTGAGCTAAATCCCCAGCCTGGGCACTTTCTTGAGACAGCTTCCTGCTAAGTCTGTGTTGCCCAGGCTGGCCTCAAATTTGTGACCCTCCTGCCTCCGCCTCCTGAGTAGTGGCTGTGGCAGTTAGAGTGGAGTGTCAGAGGGTTGGTGGAGCACAGTTCTGGGCACTTCTGGTAGAGTGTGACCCTGTCTATTGCACGTGGACCCTGGCCGTTTCCTGGCTGGTGCTGTTTCCTGGCTCTGCCTCCCAGCTGCCATGAACCGCACTGCTTTTTCTACCATGATGGTCCCGCCTTGGAGCCCATTGGCCATAGACTGAATCCCCTAAAATCCTTGTCAGGTAGTGTCTCAGTGTCAAGTGAGCTAATGCCCTGGATTACAGGCATGCACCACTGTGCGTGTGTGTACATAATTACATTCCCTCAATTCTAAGAGGTGATGTACTTCCTGGGTGTGTGACCAAAGTGACAGACTGACCCAAGTGTCAGGAAAGCTGGGCCTGGGCCTCCTGGCCACACTGGCACTGCTCTTCAGAAGATTCCAGTCCTGGCACTAGGCTGCAGTAGTGGAAGGGCAGATCTCACCTGGGAGTCCGGGGATTAACACAGGGCCTGGCTCAGAGCATTGTCGTTTGTTGAGTGCATACAAAAGGTTGACCTGTATTCATCACTGCTTCCTCTGTGCTGATAACTGTTCAAAAATATTCGAGTGAAGATCTGGCTGCTGCAGCCCCACCAGTGCCCTCTCATCTGGACATCCATAGAGGAGTTCCTGGCTAGCAGGATCCTCAGAAACAACCAAGGACCAGCAGAAGCCCAGGTCCCTCAGCACTGGGCTCAAATCTACCTGGAGGAACACACTTTCTTCCAGTGAAAAGCCCTGGCACCAACTGGGTTTAACGCTCTAGGTTTTGCAGGCCTGTTCGGGCTGGGAGTCGAAACCCTGGTGCTTTGATCTTCGACTGAGCAGAGGTGGGCAAGGATGTGAGAGGAGCCCCGATGCCAGGGAGAGTGGGCAGCGTCCTGCAGTCCTGCTTGGCTCCCACACAGTTAACTCTTCAACCTGTGTACGTCTGCCACTTGGAACCTGACCCACAAATATGCGACATGGAGGTACCCTGGTTTTGGTTTATTGTGGAGGGCAGTGGGGACACAGCAAACCCCAACAGGCCCTCTACTCCCTTTCGGCAGGCGCTGAAGGGTCAGTGAGGGACAAGGGGGCCTCAGAGGCCCAAGACTGTGACAAGAGGCCAGAGCAGGGACGGGGATGGCAGAGGGGTCGGTGGAGGCCGACCCATCCTCCCTGCTGAAAGGCAGTGTGGCACCAAGTGTTAGAGACAGGCCTAAGCGGACACAGCAGGTGACCAGTGTGGGGGTACAGGGCCTTCAGATGATGGGGAACCACTGTGCCTTTCTCTGTTGGCCTGGGCCGAAGCCACACAAGTTTTTCTAGGAGGAAGAAAGAGCATCACAGGACAGGGGTGAAACCTAAGCCATACGGACACTGGAGGTGCAAAGGAGGGATGCCCAGAGGGCACGGGAGCAGAGTGTGGGGTCCTGCAGGACGGGGGTGCGATGTGGGACAGGAAGGCATCAGGACCTGGCCCTGGGAAGAACCAGAAGTCCAGAGCTGTTGAAGAACAAGTACAGGCGGCGCAAGTTGGCAACAGACAAGCCCAGTGCCAGGGGCAGGGGGCCCGGCGTGGCCAGGTCTCCGGGCTTCTTCCCAGCACTGAGGCTAGGCAGGGGCAAGGAGAGGTTCAGGGCCTGGTAGAAGCAGCGGGCCTGGGCATCGGACAGGGGCAGTGCGGGGGCCCTCTCGGAGAGCTCGGGCGGGGCGCTCTGCAGCTGGGGGCTGGCCCAGGAATTGCAGTAATCGTACTGACAGCACTGGGCCTGATACCAGTAGTGTGAGAAGTAGGTGTTACGTTTTTCTTGGCAGCGGTAGGAATTGACCTGTCCACAGCCTCGGATGTTGAAGCGAACCTTGAGGTCTAGAGCAAAGAGGGCAGCAAGAGCCCCAGTGACAGTCACCCACGGTCCCCAAACCCGGATCTTCGGTGCTTACCTAGATCCCACTTCTAGGCGTCTTCAGAGGGGGGCCGGGAAAATGTGCTCAGGGGCTCCACTCCCACCCCGCCTTCCAGGATTCCGCTGTCTTCTTCCTGTCACCCAGGCTCCCAGCAGTCCCCATGTGAGACCGAGCAGCCCCGTCCCCTCCCGGGCCTGACGCACCATAATAGATGGAGATCACCATGCACGGGGCCGGGCTGCGGATGGTGCACTTCTCCGAGCCGGAAATGCACCCCACCGAAGGGTCTTCTAAGAGGCAGAAGTGGCAGGTCCGGACTTCAGGGACAGGAACCCCTGGGGCGCGCAGGAGAGGGGAGGGATGGCAGCAGAGGCTCTCTCCTGTCCCGATGCTGCGGGAAGCCCGCGCCCAGGGCCCCAGCCGCACCCCCTCCTTCCTGGCCCGAGGTCCACTTACCCTTTCCCAGTGTGAAGCCCACCATGACCAGCAGGTCGACCAGCATGGAGCCCTTCATTGCGGGGTTCAGGGAGCGGCGGTCCAGCAGGACCCCCTGAAGCCCCGCCTTCCTGGGACCCCACTCCTGAGCCCGGGCAGCAGGTGGTCTGACAGAAGCTGCTGGAGGAGCGGGCTATATTCTTGCCTGGGGCAGTGCCCTGGCCGGAGGAGGAAGTCATTACGCTGGCAGGAGGGACATGGTGTCCTCACCCACAAGGGCTGGTTCCTGAGTGTGGGAGCAGTGGCCCAGACAGGGTGACCCACGTGTCTAACTCCTCTCCTGTAAGCTCCGCCAGGACCCCTTTCCTCTCAGGGCAGGGATCTGCTGTCCCTAGTACCACCTGCTGCCCTCCCCCCACAATTGCAGTTCCCATTGCGCTGGGCCAGAGACAGGTCCCCTCTTTAGAGGTGAGCAAGGCTCTCCCAGTAGGGGGCGCGCAGGCACCTCCGGGCATCCCTGCACCCTCCGAGGCGCTTTATTCTAGGACTCCATTCCTTTTATCTGTACACACACACACACACACACACACACACACACACACACAGTTTTTGCGACAGGGTCCCGTTATGTAGTGTAGGTGGCCTTGAACTCACAGTGATGCTCCTGCCTCAGCTTTCCGAGTGCTAGGATTACAGGCATGTGCCACCATGTCCAGCATTCCTTTTAAAATCTAAATTGAAAGCCAGGGTGAGGCAGGAGGATCACTGAGTTCAAGGCCAGCCTGTACTCCAGTAAGAGCCCCCCCCCCCAAGCAAATGAAGTGTCACTGACGCCGCCTGCTGCAGTATACACAGCCACACTTCTCTAGTCTCTGACACCTTTCTTCCTCTTGATCTTCCTACATCCAGTAGGAATCCTGCTCTGCTCTGTCCGGCACACCACCACCTTCCCCTCCCCAACCACACGCACCAGCCGACTAGCTCGTGGCCTTTTCTTCCACTTTATTTCATACTCCTACCACAATAATGACTCCCTTAATTTAAACTAAAAACCAGAGAGGCTCCCAAAAGGGTGGCAGCAAAGGAACGGTGGTGTCAGAGTGAAGGCAGGACTCAGCGAATCGTTTTGACTGGGCTCTTGAAGTTGCTGGCGGCCTGGAGCTGCAGCTGGTAAGCCATCGGATGGATCTTGAAACCGTAGAGCCTGGACCAGGACAGAGGTTGGAGAGAGAGCAGGGTGAATCCTGTCCTGGCCCTGCTGCTAGCCCCCCAGCTCCGCCAAGGCCTTCCCCAATGCTCACTATGGACAGCACACTTCAAATTCATTTGCTCATATCTGGAAATGTATCTTACGCATCCGTTAAAACTCAAACTCTACCCAGGGATTTAGCTCAGTGGCAAGCACGAGGTCATGAGTTCGATCCCTGATACCAAAACAAACAAAAAACCCCCAACGCCCCCCCCCAAAAAAAAGCTGGGTGTGGTGGTGTGCACCTCTAGCCCCAGTTACTGGGGAAGCTGAGGCAGGAGACTTCCTGGAGCCCAAGACTCTGAGCCTAGCCTGCGCAACAGTGAGACCCTGTCCCCAAAGAAAACAAACCACAAGAAGGAAGGTAGGGAGCTGAGGGCGTGGGTTCAATGGCCAGCAATAAGCACACACACAAACCAACCCAAAAAAGAAACAAAAAGGACTCAAATTCTAGGAGCCACACATCACTACTCGTTTTAGTATAAAGCAGAACCTTTGCTCACTAGTATAGAATAACAATAACACGCCAGGAAGATAAACCAAGCTTAACCAAGCCCTGGGATCAGCAAAGGCTGTGCACGTGTGACTGTGGCAGTGTGAGCCACCACTTAAATGCTACTTCCCACGATTCTAAACAACGCACGCTGATAAAAGACACTGCAGGTGTGTACCAGCACCGCCTGCTTTATGGACATGGAAACTGAGGCACAGCCAATTAAACAACTTCCCAGTGGCTCAGCAGGAAGGCCTGCTTTTTTTTGGTACTGGGAATCAAACCTGGGACCTTGTGCTTGCCAGACAGGAGCCTGTGTCGCTGAGCTGTGTCCCCAACAAAGGTCTGATTCTGGGAGGAGGCCTCTAGAAAGGTTACACCTGTCCTCTCCCTCCTGAGAATCCTGCCTGGGCCTTTCCTCCGACCCCTGGAGATTCTGTTCCTGCTCCCCACCTGGGCACAAACTGGTTGGCGGGTCGCTTGGGCCGGTACTCGGGATGCACCATGAAGAGCATGTGAGGGAAACCGGTGCCAAAGTAGGCGCCATCCGTGTGGTGGTGCCTTGATGACTTGGGTGTGTACACATCCATGCACTTGGGGCAGTAGAGCTTCACCATGGCCTCGCCTGGGATGTCCGAAAGGCCTGGGAGACAGCAGAATCTGTAGGACATGTTCCTCCAACTCTGCCCAACCACCCCCGGGACTCAGGTACCACCTCGTGGACACCTGGATCCTCAGAGGACTGCTGTGCAGTGCCACCTGTCTTAGTCACTCACCGATGGGAAGCATTGGCTGGTTCTCACAGTACACACGGGGACAGTAGCCGAAGTCTCCCTGCTGGTACTTTTCCAACTGAGGTGAACACAGTGCAAAGGGTGGGTGAGTGAGTGGGAAGAGGCAGCTCCTCCTCAGCTCAGCCCAGCCCACATCGCTGTGGCTGCCATCTCTGACCACAACCTGTCT
Source organism: Dolichotis patagonum (assembly GCA_004027295.1). NCBI lineage: Eukaryota > Metazoa > Chordata > Mammalia > Rodentia > Caviidae > Dolichotis > Dolichotis patagonum. Next base: position 46,700 of record PVJX010002723.1, read on the forward strand.
CTGGCCCCGACAAGCCCTCAAACCCCTCCACTGGCTCTCTTTCTGTTCAGTGGGTTGCACAACACCAAAGCCATTCCTGTCTGTCTCCACAACCACCCGTCCCAATCTTGTCTCCCTCCCTGAAAACACCCGTCTTGGCACAACCCCAGCAAGGATTCAACTGCCAGGCCCCGGCTCTGAGCTTCTTCCCTCTTCTCAGCTAGACTCCTGGTCGGGAATGAAGCACAACTTCTCACTGCAAGAAACTCCTCTTCCCTGTCCCAGAAGGAATCAAGTGGGTGCAGCGGCCTCACCATCTGGGCGATGCCACGGTTAGTGAGGATGTAGCGGGCGTGGATCAATCCATAAAGCATTTCAGCTGCCTGCTCAATCAGGTCGCTCTGGTTGGGGTTGTCTTCCAGCTCTTCATCTGAAACATGGGCCGGCCAAATGCAACCTCTTGTTTTTCAACTTTCCTAGGCACCCCACCCATGGCCCAGGGCTACTCGGTGCTTAAGTTTGCTAAGTACCCACCTCGGAACTTCACCCTATTCATCGCCTGGGCATCTGACCCAGAATCTAGGACTGACCCTTCCACTAACTCAATGCAGCTCTGTCTTCTCTCCACACCCCTCAGCCTCTGCTCTCTTCTCTGCCTCCCAAGCCCTCCCTCAACACAGAGATGCAAAGATGTCAATGCCTAGACATCTAGACTGGAAGTTGCAAGATCAGAGAAAGGAGTAGTAAACAAGGACCTTGAGGGAAGTGGCATTACGAACAGAACTGAGTTGCAGGTTTAGTGGGCAAGAGTCAAGCAGGGGATCAAAATAAAGCAGGGGATCCTGGGTGATGGGAGCTGGAAAACTAAAAGTAAATTTAAAAATTCAAGTCCTGGGTGTGCTGGTATGTACTGCAATGGCCATGGGTTCAATCTCCAATACAAAAAATAAAATAAAATTGATGAGCATACCAACAGGGAATTGGAAGAGAGGAAAAATACATGCACACTGAACCCCAAAGATGCCTCACCAGGCTCCAGGTCCAAGATCATGTCTAGAGCTTGTCGGTAGTGAGGCACCTGCTCATTGAGCCCAGTAAGATTAAATTTGTCTTGGATGTAGTCTTCATCTACCTGCCAGGACAGAGTTCAAGAGGTTAATCCATACAAGGATCCCGCTTTGGTCGGGCACGGTGCTGATACCTTGTCCTTAACAAACTTCAACTATTCTGGTTTCCCATTCTCAACTCCACAGAAGGATTTGAGTCTCTCCTCCTAGCTCACACACACTCTCTCCCATAAGAGCTTTAGTCTTTCTCTTCTAACAATAAGCAGGCACAGCACATCCCTTTCAAAATCACCCTCTCTGCTTCTGCACCTCGTATCTAGGAACCAGTGTTGCCCTTTCCTTAGGGACAGCTGGCTTTCTGAGGACAATGAGGGCTGAACAGCTTGGTCTCTGCAGGCAGCTAGAATCCCTTACACTAACACACAGCTTTGCACATTAGCAAACACTTTAACAGACAGTGTTTCTCCCAGTACCCACTGGAGATCTGCTCTACCAATATTATTCTAGCAACAGAAAAGGTCAGGTTGGCCAGTCCAATGTCACATTGCTGCAGGGTGGCAGGGCTGGGACCTGGGTCCCAGTCTCACCTCATTACCGCAGGTTACTGGAGAGTTACTGATGGCATCCTTCCTCCACAGGAAGGGGTGCCCCTGTGTGTTAGACAAGTATGGGGGGGCTGAACACCTCGGGGGACGTTAGCCAAGGGGATACCTGGAGAAGGCATGTAGGGAGGACTAAAACAACTCACCTCACAGAAGAATTCATTGCCACGGAGTCCACAGAACCAGGAAATCCAGGACACCTCTTCTGAGCTACTCATCTTCACGTCGGCTGGAAAAACAAGAGTGCAAGTAAAGCCCCGGCTCTCCCTGTCTTCGGGATCCTCCCTCCTCCCACACTTTGCTTCCTAGCACGAAAGAATTCGGGGCCGCCCCTTCTTACAGAATCGCAGGCTCTGGGGCACCCCTCTGCAGCCTTCCTTACTCCCCTCGGCCCCTCTCCTGCGAGCTGGGAAGTTCTCTGAACTTCTACCACCGGCGAGAAGCCGCCTGGCAACGACCCGCCGGCTCTCACACCGCCCGGCTCTCTTGCGAGCCGAGCCGCGGCCCCCTCGGCGGCAGCCCCGGCAGGGCCGTCTGCCTCCTACCTCGCGGGTGACCGACTGCCTGGTCCCTGCGCCCTTCCTCGGGGTCCCGAACTTTATCCCTCCCCAAACAAGAGCTGGGCCCCTCGTTTCTCACAGGCTCGGGGCGACAGTTAGGTCCCCCACACCGGAGACTCCACATCCCGCCTCCGCCCCTCAGCTACCCTTCTTCCCTAGGTGCCAGACCGGGTCACTTCCTTCTTCGCCCTAACATCGAGGCGCGGAGATCCCCATGTGCCGCGCCTAGGGACAGGGGACTCGGCACCTCGACGACCTCAGACTCACCAGCGGGATGGGAACCGGGGCGGGGTGGGGGAGGGGAGCTGCTGCTCGTAAGGAAAGCCGCGGACCGCTCTAGCGCAGGCCCGGGACCAGACCGCGGCAGGCGAAGTGGGGTGGGGGGGAGTGGAAATTGGGGAGGGCGGGAAAGAGAGCAGTGCGCAGGCGCCGGAAGCCGGGCGCCTCGGTGGACGCCGGGAGATGAAGTCCCGAGTAGGATTCGAGACCAGCTAGACGAGGGAAAAGTGAACTACGAATCCCAACAGAAATCGCGCACGACTCTGGTTTGGCAAGGACCCTGAGGAAGACCCCGCCCCTGAGGGCGGGACGCAGCAAGGTACCACCGGAAGCGGAAGCCAAGCGGGGATTTGGGCCAGGGAATCTGGGAAATATATTCCCGAACTCCTAGGAATTGGGGGCAGAGTGAGGGCGGGAGAGGGGAGCGAGCCGGCTGGGCCCCTCCCAAATGTTCCTCTCACAAGGTTTCCTTTGGGTTCAGGCGCAGTGCAGCGCTGCCGCCCAGGGGGACTGACCCCATTTCGGACCGACCCACTGATCGCCTGTCAGCCTTGCTACCAGAGCCTCCCACGGGGACGCCGTCCCACCTAGCATCTGGCCTGAGACAAGAGGTGCGCCGGGCTCCGTGCTGAGGGACTTGGGTCGGGTGCGCTTGGGCTTAGCAGAGTCGAGTGGTAGGAAGACTGGTTCAGTGCGCTAACCTGAAGGGTCTCCAGCCATTCTGCTGTTCAACATTTTGCATTTCTCCATTTCCTCTTAGGGCTTGGAGTGTTTTGCTGCGGGCTCTAAGTGTGTTTGTTCTTCGAGCCCCGGTCGTAATGGTGTGGGGCACTGGGACGTTATTTCATTTCATAGCTCCTTGGCATTCCCCAGCTTTCCCGCAGCCTCCCTAGGCCTCTCTTAGCCCGGAGAATGGTTTCTCAGCCTCAGAAAACCAGTGTGGGGCGGGGGCGCCAAGTAGAGGGCAGCGAAGGGCATTGTGGGTCGTTCTGTAAAAGCGGGACCCCAACCTATGAGTCCCTGGGCCTCGCGCTGCCACAGCTCGCGATGCTTTGCGCGCATACTTTTTACAGGGGCTGGAAATAGAACCTTGGGAGCGGTTTTGTTGTTGTTGCCACGTGTCTTTGGGCCACGTGGTCGATTGTGTCAACTCTTTAGATTGGAATAGCGCGATTTTGCGGGATGGAAGCCACAAGGCGATGCAGATAGGAGCCTTTTCTTGAAGTCTTCCGGAGAAATGTCACGTCTGTTTTTCTTTCCCGCCCTCCCCAAAGGGAAGATCTAAAGGGCTGGACTGATGTTACTTAATGGTATGTGTCATAATTGAGTTCAGAGAGAGGCTGGCATTTGTTGTTAAGGGGATAGTAGTAGGGTGCAAAGCAAGACTTATAGACAAATGTCTCATGGAGTTTTTTCTTTCTTTCCTTTCTTTTTCTTATTTTTTTCCTCTCTTGGTTCTGGAGATGGAATCTAGGGTCCTCACACTCTTGGGTGTTCTACCACTGAGCTACATTCCTAGCTCTTCACATTATTTTCTTTATTAACTTCTACTAAGGGGCAGGGTCTGTTCTAAGGTTATGTGTTTTTACATAAGGTCAATAGGTCTTAGTTGTAGGGTCAGTTTTGGGCAGGAGGATGTTTTTTATTCTAATTCTCTTCATTCCAGGAGGCCCCTGGAGATGGCACTGTCACCACAGAGGCCATGGTAGGGGTGGCTAGGGTTACTTGTCTCATCCTTACCTTACCTACTCTTACCTCTTACCATTTTCCCAATTCCACCAAAGCCATGTCCAGGCCATCACTCATCACGTTCACCCCAGCTACTGACCCCAGTGACCTCTGGAAGGATGGGCAGCAACAGCTGCAGCCTGAGGAGCCAGAGCCCACTCTGGATGGGGCTGCAGCCCGGACTTTCTATGAGGCTCTGATTGCAGATGAGACCATTGCCCCTGAACCCCAGAGAGCTCAGCTTGAGCCTGCCCAGGAGAGGAAGAGGAAGAAAAGAAGAGCGACGAGGGAAGCAACACCAGAAGCAGGAGTATCAGGAAGACATGAACAGGGGAGATCCTTCGTAGATGAGGACAAGATAAGCCAGCGAATACTGAAGGCAGCCCAGGAGGGGAACATGGCAGAACTTCGAAGGCTGTTGGAGCCCCACGAGGCAGGGGGAGCTGGAGGGAATATCAATGCCCGGGACGCTTTCTGGTGGACCCCCCTGATGTGTGCTGCCCGAGCAGGCCAGGAAGCTGCTGTACGCTATCTCCTGGACCGGGGGGCTGCCTGGGTAGGGGTCTGCGAGCTGGGTGGCAGGGATGCTGCTCAGCTGGCTGAAGAAGCAGGCTTTCCCGAAGTGGCCCGCATGGTCAGGGAGAGCCATGGAGAGACCAGACACCCAGAGAACCGGTAAGGGGAGCCTTAGTCCATACCCGTGTTCCAAGTTTCCTGGCTACCCACACCAGGAACAGCCCCAGAGCAGCTATAGGGAGATCTTCATTTCCCATGTTAAGGTAGTGGAGTGGAATGGTTGTGGATGTGAGCTTCCAGGATTTAAATCCTGATTCCACTAACTTGGAAACAACCTTATGTCTGTGTCTCAGTTTCCTTTTTCTTTTTTTTTTTTTTGGTACTGGGAATGGAACTCACAACCACATGCTGGCCAGGCAGGCGCTTAAGCCACTGAGCTAAATCCCCAGCCCTCAGTTTCCTTTTTCTGAGCAATGGAAGCAATAAGCATCTTTCTTACAGGCCAGTTGTTAGGATTTAATAGGTAAATATATGTCTTTTTTAATTTTTTAAACAATGTTAATATTTATGAAAATACTGCCATTTGTCAGGTATTCTATTTTTTTCTTCCCAAATCCATTTTAGTTCAAAAAGAGAAAAGAAAAACAAAATTTCAAAACACATAAATCAGGATTGGTCAATATATTTAAGCACTAGAACAGCTGAAGTCATTATTCCACCCCTGTCCAAGAGCTTGTGAGGCGTGGTTACCAACTCTTTTTTCCCCCATTTCCCTCTGGGCCCCTTATGGCTAAGTAGAGAGGGCTGCGAGTGTAAGTTGAAAGGTAGAGCTTGCCTGGCATGCAAGAGACCATGGGTTAGATCACCAGCACCAAAACAAAAAACAAAAATGGTGGTGCCGAGTGGGGAGAAAGGTAATTGATTCTTTAGCAGAAAAGCTTGACGTCTCTGTCTCCGCACTGCCAGCCCCTTCTGAGGCTTCAAGTCTCCCTTTCCTTTCTTCTGCCCTTAACCCTTTTCTTTTTTCTCTGCAGGGCTCTCTCCCCCATCCCTCAGTATTGTGAGACCTGTGATGCCTGCTTTGAAGATTTCAACCACTGCACATCTACTGCTCACCTGCTGTCACTAGCCAGGGGTCCCTGGCCCCCTAGTGGTCCCCTTGGGGTACCCACATCCAGCCCTGGTTTCAGGCTGCTGCTAAAGGGAGGCTGGGAGCCAGGAATGGGGCTGGGGCCTCGTGGTGAAGGCCGTGCCAACCCTATTCCCACTGTCCTCAAGAGAGACCAGGAAGGACTGGGCTATAGACCAGCACCACAGCCTCGAGTCACACACTTCCCAGCCCGGGATCCCCGGGCTGTGTCTGGGAAGGAGAGAGCCCTTCGGGTGGCCACACTGAGCCGGAGAGAGAGCAGAAGGCAGGAGGAAAAGGGTCGGGCTTGGGAGCGGAATCTCAGGCTGTACATGAACCTGGAGTTCTGACTTGGTAAAGTTCGACTCTGGTCTGCTACTGAGGTCTGAGCTTGGACTTCTACCATGAGCACTTTGATTTCTACTTCCGGGACCTACCCAGGTGCCAAACCTTCAGGTTTTAATCAGTGGGTTGTGGTCTTGGGAGAAGCTGCTGACAGTTGAGAAATAAATCAGCCTTTTCTCTCCCTTATGGTTTATTTTACTTTACTGGAAGCTGGTGTGGGAAAGCCTAACACAAGTCTGGGGCCCCCATGTGCAGCTCACCTGAGCTGGAAGAGTCAGCCTCTGCAGTGGCATGGCAACTTCTGCCAGTCCTAAGCTCTCCTGGGAGTGCCCCACCTTTTTCAGATCCCTTCACCAGGAATTTAGACCTCTAGCAGGAGGGCCCTCCGACCACTCCTGTCACTGATTTCAGAAACACCAGCAGGGTGTGGTGGCGCATACCTGTAATCCCAGCACTCTGGGAGGCTGAGGTAGGAGGATTACAAATTTGAGCCCAACCTGGGCAATTTGGCAAGACCCTGTCTCAAAATGGCTGCGGTATTAGCTCAGGGCTGCTTGTGACCCCTTGAGCATTGAAAATTACACAATACTGAAGGAGCTCACAGTTAGGGGAAGTCATGATACCAAGCATTCTAATGCAGGGTCCAGATGCTGGAATACAGTGTGAGAAACAGAAGAAGGAAGAAGTGGGTCCCCGGGACCCAGCAAGGATCTGAAGCAAAAATTGAAGGCCACAGGGAAAGAGAAGAGAGAGACCAACTCAGAAGGAGGTGGCCAGTGGTGCTTTCTGAGCTCTGACTCACTGCTTGGGACGACAGCGTAAACCTGAGACCCACAGAGAAACACCAGTGGATTGGAGCCGTGGATGCAGCAGACCATAGTGGCTGGTGAGTTGCAGAGATTTAGACATCTCCTAGGAAAGGACGACTGGCAGGTAGCTGCCTTGGAGAGGGCCCAACTGAGCTTAGAACTTAGCAGCTGCAGGCTGGCTCCATCTAGCAGCTCCCTGGATCAGGATGAGGCAGAACTGAGTTCAGATCAGCAGGAGATCATGTTCTAGCCTCACAGCCAGAAACTACCCTGAACTTCGGTGGGACTAAGGGTGCAGGCTTGCTGGGATTATCCACTACCCTGCCAGATTTATGGCTGGCTTGCTGGGGTTAATCATGGATCTGGACTCTGCCCACACTGCTTACTAGTAACAGCAGAGACATCACCTGAAGTGGACTGTTTTTTTGTTTTTTGTTTGTTTTTTTTTTTTTTGGTACTGGGGATTGAACTCATGACCACGTGCTTGCCAGGCAGGTACTTACCCTGCTGAGCTAAATTGCTGGCTGACTTTTTCCCCTGTTTTCTTTTCCTTTTTTTCCCTCAATTGTTTATTCTTGTTTTCATAGGAGTATAAACATTGTTTCTAGTTTTTTGTTATTTTTTCTTTATTTCTTCCTTCTTTCTTTCCCTCCTGTCTTTTTCACCAGCTTCCCAAGGTTCAAATAATCTTACTTTGTCCTCCAGCCTCTTAATATCTGCCTTTTCTATTTCTCTATTTTTCTGTCAACTCCTTTTAAATTTTCTCCTTTGAGGGTAAAATTACCATATTGAAGGCATATGTACCATATATGATTTTCTGATTTGTTTTAGATTTCGTTATATATATCCATAAATATAATTCATACAATTAAAGGTGGCAAATTAATAGTTGCTGTTACCATGATTTGTCATTTTCTAGGCTGTGTTTGATTCTGTTGTTATTAGTGTTTGTACTACTTTAGCCAAGGTGTTACAGTTCTGATCAGTTTTTCCTGGCATGTCAGGACTGAGATTGCTTACCAGTCATAATACTATGGGCCAGTGCCAGAGAACCAGGGACAAGGGCAAATTGGCAGTTACTTCTCATCCCCAATATATTGAGGAAGTAGAATCTTGCAACAGAATCAAAACCCAAAAGCCGACTACACCTGAAAGACACCTCTGAGAGTAGTCATCTCCTTAGCGTTCTCAGTGCTAACAGTAAAGCTACTCACCATAAGCAATTTACAAGCATCAATCCAGGAATTAAGCTAAAACAAAATAGAAAACAAGAAGACACTTAAGCTAGATGCAACCCAGACTTCAGCTCACCAGGAAACCCAGGGGGCCAGTGAGGTAGAACAATTCAAAAGCCACTCATCTGGGCTCTCTGAAGTAACAGTGGAAGTAACATAGCAGATGAATGAGACTCTAGAGAAAAATCAAATCAAGTAATTTGTCAGGAAACTACAGAGATGGTGACTATAATGAAAGACATGGCTAGTAACTAGAGAAGATACAAATAAAAAAAATTGAGCTTAGGAAAATGATGGAAACCATGAAGATCCAACGTAGGAAGGAAGTGAAATCCATGAAACAGATTCATACAGATATCCAGGACATTAAAAATTCCATCAAAAGTATATGCAGGGGACTTTCGGCAGCCCAAAGGAGAGAGACCCTGGCACATTGCACTGTGCGGTTGACTCGGGGTGCCGGGAGAACAAGGAGCTCCTCCCCTCTCTGGGGGGTGGCTGTGATCCTGCCTGCGTGTGGGCTGAGAATCAGACATCTTATGTCGTCCTGTCCCCTGTCCCGTGTCCTGTCTTCCCCCTCCCCCCTGCTTAGCAAGTGGGAGCCAGTGAACTACACATCTTGTGAAAAAATTGGCTATGTTATTTAGTATGAGTTCCCCATATGCAAAGATATGGACAACCATTTGGAAGAAAACAAGAGACAATATGACAGATAGTGAAGATCTCTGGTTGTCCAGCTTTGAAATTTATGCTTTCTTATGTTCTGTTTTGTTGTGCTTAATTTTACTCCCTTTTAAAATTAAAAAAAAAAAAAATGTATATGCTGGGGCTGGGCTTTTAGCTCAGCATCATAAGTGCCTGCCTTGCAAGCTTGCGGTTGTGAGTTTGATTCCCGGTACCGATAAAATAAAAAAGTATATGCAGCGGAATCAGCCAGTATAAGGACAGAATATCAGATATAGAAGACAGGGTTATGGTTAGTGATCATAAAAGGAAGGATTACTTAGAAATAGTAAGGGATCATGAAAAATCTAGAGTAATGCAAAGAACAATAGGTAATGCAAGAACAATAACGTAAGATTGATCAGAGTAGGGGGCTGGGGATTTAGCTCAGTGGTGTAAGCACCTGCCTGGCAAGTGCAAAGTCATAGGTTTGATCCTCAGTACAAAAAAAAAGATTGATCAGAGTAAATGAAAAAGCAACATATAACAAGGACATTAAAAAAAATGTTCACAGAAGGAATGGCAGAAAACTTCCCAAGCGTGAAAAGAGAATTTGACATATAGATAAGTGGAACATGTAGAACTCTAGCTATGATTTAAAAAAAAAATTTTTTTTCAAGGAATGTAATAGTTAAAATTCCAGAAACTCAACACAGGAACAAAATATGAAAAGCTGTTAAAGAAAAACAAATCATCTATAAAGGAAAGTCAGAATCACAGTCAATTTCTCAACACAAATCCTCAAGTCAAGGAAAGCTTGGAGTTAAGCATTTCAAAGAAAAACTTCAACCCAGATTGTTGTACCTCACAAAACTTATCTTTCAAAATTGACAGAGAAATAAAATACTTTCATGACAAAGAACACTTGAAGAAATTCATGACCATCAAACCAGGACTCTGAAATATGCTGGTAGACATTCTAGAAAGATACCTAGGACTAAAACTCCATGGAACCCAACAGAATGAATCCACCAGGCAAGGCAAGTAATTAAACAAGGGGATGGGGAAATCAAAAACAAATAATGTGACAAGAGTAAATCAATACATATCAGCTATGACCATCATCATAAAAGATCTCAATTCACCAAGCAAAAGAAAGACTGGCAGGGCTGGGGATTTAGCTCAGTGGCATAAGCGCCTGCCTGGCAAGCATGAGGTCATGAGTTTGATCCCTGGTACCAAAAAAAAAAAAAAAAAAAACCCAGACTGGCAGAATGGATCAACAAGCAAGATCCAATAATATGCTGCAGATAAGAAATATATTTATTTTTAAAAATTCATAGACCAAAGACAGTCACTACATCCTTGTAAAGGGAACAATTTAAGAGCAAGAGATAATCATATATGCACTGAATACCACCACATCCAACTGTGTAAACATTAATGGATATGAAAAATCAAGTACCAGTACAATTGTAATGGGGGACCTCAATACCCTACCGTCACAAATAGATCAATTAGGCAAAAAGTCAATAAATAACCAAACTTTTGAACAAATAGACTCAGAAGATGTCTACTAAATTTTCTGCCCCACAACATTAGAATACACATTCTCAGCTGCACATGGTATGCTTTCCAAAAGAGGTCACATACTACGTCATAGAACATGCTTAAGTAAATGCAAAGGAATTGAAATTATCCCATGATTACTGTCAGACTATAGTGCAATAAAATTGGAAAACATTGCAAAAGAAATAAGAACTTCATAAACACATGACAATTAAACATGACATGATATGAACAGTATGTCTGAACAACAGATGAAATTAATTTATACAATTAAATGATAACATCAACATAACATTCTGGAATTTATGGAATGAAATGAAAATAGTCCTATGAGAGAAATTTATAGTGGTGAATTCCTATATCAGAAAAACAGAGTGCGCTCAAACAACCTAATGGCGAACCTCAAGCTTATAGAACGAGAAAAGCAAGTGAAGTCCAAGCTTATATGAGGGAGGAAATTATAAACATCAAAAGAGAGGGCCTGGGGGTTTAGCTCAACAGCATAAGAGCCTGCCTGCCAAGTGTGAGGTTGTGAGTTCAATCCCTGGCATCAAAAAAAAAAAAAAAAAATACAAAATTGACAAACCGTTAGCCAACCTTATCAATAAAGGGAAATTCAAATCTATGCAATTAAGAAAAAAGGGTGAAAGGCTGGGCATGATGGCACATACTTGTAATCCCAGCACTCAGGAGGCTGAGGCAGGAGAATTGCTGCAAGTTTGAAGCCAGCCTGGGCTACAAAGTGAGTTCAAATCTAGTCTGAACTGCATACTGAGACCTTGTCTCAAAAAAAACAACAACAACAACAACAACAACAAAAAAAAAACAGGCATGGTGGCACAAGCCTGTAATCCCAGCACTCGGGAGGAGGATCGATGTTGAGTTTGAGACCAGCCTGGATTTGTGAGGTCAAATCCAGCTTGAACTGAAAGTCTGAAAAAGACAAAAGAAAAGAAAACAAAACAAAACAAAAAAAACCCACAAACAATGAGAAGGATGAAATCAGATCTTACGGCTATCCAGAAGTTCATCAATATCTACTTCAAGAACTTGTATTTTAATAATAAGGAAAACACAGAAAAAATGGACAGATTCCTAGATACCTATGAATTACCAAAGCTGAACCCAGAAGATATAAAAATTCTCACCAGGTGTGAGAGTTTTTATATATTATAATCAGAACAAGAACCTATAATCTCAGCACCTGGGAGGCTGAGGCAGGTGGATTCCCATGAGTCTGAGGCCAGCCTGGACTACATAGTTCAAGGTCATCCTGAATGAGACCCTGTCTCTCTCTGTCTCTCTCTCTCTGTCTCTGTCTCTCTCTCTCTCTCTCTCTCTCACACACACACACACACACACACACACCCCTTTGGAGGACACAGCAGATCTGAGAAACAAAGTTTTCTTAAAGTGTTACATGTATCAGGTGCTTAGGTACAGGACTAATGTCAAAGCATAATATTTTAGATGTCAGTCTGGTATAACGTGTCTCACAGAGGTATGTGATATCTAATATTAAGTTGTATATAAGAGATATACATGATCTCCATTGTAATCTGTTTTGGATCACAGTTTGAGAAGTTTCAATCCATGGCCACCTGGCTCCAAGACAGAAATACCATGGCAAAAGGGCATAGCAGAGGGAAGCTGCTCCCCTCATTACTTGTTAATGAGGCCAGAAACAGAAAGAGCAGAATGAGAACAAGAAATGCAAAGGCAGGCTCCCAGTGAGCCACCTCCACCTGGGCTCCACCTCTTAACAGCATGTTCTGTGAGCTCATCCGTGTATTAATGCATAGTTCCCCATGAGTCAGTCAACTCTCAGAGGCCCTACAAATGAACACATGAGAATTTGGGGGATATTTAGGATTTAAATCTTTATATGCTCTAATCATTTCTTCTGCTGATTTTGGTTTTGGTTTGCCCTTATTTTTCTAAATTACTGAAATGTATCATTAGGTTGTTTATTTGATTATTCATTTATTTGCTTTAGGTTTCCATTTGCTATTTTTTTCATGTAGGTACTTGTCATGGTTTGTGTTTAGATGTCCTTCCAAAAGCCTCATGGTCATAGGTGGGACTTTTTCAGAGGTGGCTGGATCTAGAGTGTGTGACTGACTCACCGTGCAATGCTAGGCTCAAGGACACTGGGATTCCCCCTCTGTGATGCCTGTCTGCCATTCACCCTGCCTTGGCGCCAGCCAATTATGGGCTGAAATTTCTACACACTGTAAGCTAAATAAACCTGTTCCCCTTTGACTTT
>PVJX010002723.1:59546-122886 GCA_004027295.1 Dolichotis patagonum
GTACCGGGGATTGAACCAATGACCTTGCACTTGCCAGGCAGGTGCTTAAGCCACTGAGCTAAATCCCCAGCCCTCTTCTTTGATTTCTTCAAAATCCACTTGCATTCAAAAGTTGTTTGGTCTCTGTGTATCTGTGTAATTTGAAATTTTTATTTTTTATTGACTTCTAGCTTTATTACACTGTGATTAGAAAATAGAGAATGTGATTCCATTTTTTTTATATTTGTTAAGACTTGTTTTGTGGTCTACTATTTGATCTGTTCTGGAGAAACAATGTTATTGTAAAAAAAAAATGCATATTCCACAGCCGTTGGGTGGAATGTTCTGTAAATGTCTGTTTAAAACCATATGATCTGTACTACAGCTAAACTTTATTTATTTATTTACGGTCTTTTTTGAGACAGGGTCTCGCTATGCAGTTCAGGCTAGTCTTGAGCTCACTTTGTTGCCCAGGCTGGTCTCGAATTTGCAATGAACCTCCTCCGCCTCAGCTTCCCGAGTTCTGGGATTACAGGCATGCACCACCATGCCCGGTTTACAGTTAAATTTTAATTTCTTTCTTTCTTTATTTTGTAGTACTGGGAATGAATCCAAGGCCTTGCACTGAGCTACATCCCCAGTCCTTTTTTTATTTTTTATTTCGAGACAGAGTCTCACTAAGATACCCAGGCTGGCCTTGAATTTTCTATCTTCCTGCCTCAGCTTCGAACAGTGCTAGGATTATAGACATGTGCTGTTGTGGCTTAGCATAACTGATGCCATCTTGAGCCTTGCATTTAACTAGTGCCTTGTATTTGACTCAGAAAAATGGAAAATTACTCAGGGTACAAATCCCACAAGAAGCAGAATGAGCTGTAATTACAGGAGAAAAATTAACCTGCTCAACAAAAGAAGCAGGATACAGGTGTCAACTGAAAATTAATCAAAGATTCGAGCTAAATTGTTTCCAACAGAATGTCTTTTGTGATTCTCTCTTTTAAAAACTCTGTCACTTTCCAGTTTGGGGCCACTTGTTTGGACCCTAAACCAGGGGGGTCTGTATATGAGCGGTCCTGAGCTCAGTTAATTAAATTACAAATTTATCAGTTTGGCTGCTTGGATTCCTAGATTGTTGTTCACAAACTCCTCTCAGTGCCACTGCACATGACTTAACTCTGATGATTCTTTGTTGACTTTTTGTTTGGATGAGCTATGCAAACCAAAAGGGATGTTCAAATCCCACATGATTACTGTGGGAGTCTTATCTCTCCATTTAGGTCTAATAGTGGGGTTTTTAAATAAAATTGGGTTCCCCAAGATTAGGTGCACATAGATTTGCAGTTGTTATATCTTCTTGTTGAGCTGATCTTTTAATCAATATGGTGACTGTGCTAGTTACTTCTGTTGCTGAGGCAAAATATCCAATGCCCAAAATTAAGGAAGGAATGGTTTATTTAGCTCACAGTTTGTAGAGTTTTCAGTCCATAATTAGCTGGCTCCAAGGCAGGGTGGCACATGGCAGAACATTTTGAATGTTCTTTGCTCTTTTATTTTTCTTTTATTCATCTTGATGATTTGATAGTTTATTGTATTGGTAATATTTAATTCTTTTCTATTTCTCTTTCATGTATCTACTCTTCTAACATTTATAATTTCATATTATTTCATGATAGTAATTATCTCTTTTCTTCTTCTTCTTCTTTTTTTTTTTTTTTTTGGTACCAGGAATCAGACTCACAACCTCATGCTTGCCAGGCAGGTGCTTATGTCACTGAGCTAAATCCCTAGCCCCTTTCTTCTTCTTGATATAGAAGTTCCCTTGGAGTCTTTTGTAAGGCTAGTCTGGCTATCAAAAAATGGACCGGAGGATCAGTGAAACAGATTAGAAGATTCAGAAACACCTCCAAACACACTCAGCCATCTTATCTTTTCTGTTTGCTTGTTTTTATTTTTATTTTTTTTTACGAGGGATTGAACTCGTGACCTTGCACTTGCCAGGCAGGTGCTCATGCCGCTGAGCTAAATCTCCGACCCTTTATTTTTGTTTTTTTGAGAAGGTCCTGTTACATAGTCTAGGATGGCCTTGAACTCACAGCAGTTCTGCCTCCGTTTCCCAACTGCTGGGATTACAAGCCTGTACCACCAAGCCCAGCAGCCACCTTATCTCTGACAAAGGAGCCAAACAACTTCACTGGAAGAAAGATAGCGTATTTAATAAATATTGCTGGAAAAAACAGCTTTCTGCAACTGAAGATTAAAAGTATACCTGTATCTTTCACCATATACTAAACTAAAATTGAAATGGATTGAAGATCTAAATATTAAAACAGAAACATTAAATATGCTGGAAGATCAACGAGGTAGAATTCTTGAAGACACTAGTGTGGGGGGAGACTTTCTGAACAAAACCCCAATTGCACACGAAATCACAGACTCAACACAGAGCTGGAATCTCATCTTATTAAAAAGCTTTTGCACAGCAAGAGAAACCACCAGCAGAGTGAACAGACAACTCAGACTGTGGGAAAAAATTTTTTCCAGCTCTTCCTCAAAGCACTACTATCTAGAATATATAAAGAATTAAAAAAAAAATCAAGCTGGATATTTAGCTTAGTGGTGTAAACACTGGCCTGGCAGGTGCAAGGTCATGAGTTTGATCCCCAGTACAAAAAAAAAAAAAAAAAGAATGTTTTCTGTACTTCTGTGAGGTTCTGTTAATGGCATGTTGGAATTGCATTAAATATGTGAAACACTTAAAAAAAAAAGAATTTAAAAAAAATCATAGCCTCCCAGATTTAAAGACCCAATCCAAAAATGAGCATCTGAGATGGATACAGACTTTCAGATGTAGGAACAGCAAATAAGTACATAAAAAAATGTTCAACATCACTGGGCATCAAGAAATGCAAATTAAAACAGTGCTGAAGTTCCATCTCACTCCAGAAAGAATGGCTATTCTCAAGAAATCAAGCCTGGTGTGGTGGCACATGCCTGTAATCCTGACCCTTGGGAGGCTGAAACAGGAGGATCACTGTGAGGCTGGCGAGGGCTATATAGTAAATTCAAGGCCAGACTGCACCACATAGTGAGACCCCATCTCAAAAAAACAAAAACAAAACAAACCAATACAAAATAAGAATGCTCGCTTCAGAGCACATATACTAAAAAAATTAAAACAAACAATAAATATTTTGATGCATGCTGATAGGGATAGTCAAGGAAAGCCCCTAGCCAGAGGAGGCCTAAGGTTAACTGTCCTAGGTGCTGCTTGAGCTTGGACCATAACTCACACACTTTAGGTCCAAGCTTTTCTTTTCGTTTTGAGACAGGGTCTCACTGTATAGTTCAGGTTGGCCTCGAACTCACAGTGATCCTCTGGCTAAATCCAAATTCTTCCTTTCACTACGGAAGCACCTGCGGGCAGGGGAACATCTTGCAGGCCCACAAGCCGTCGACCCTACGGCCCGCTGCCAGCCGCGCACAGCCGGGTGCTGTGCCCAAGAGCCCTGGCTCTGACGGGCGGGCAAAGCAGGGCTGCTGGGTCCCACGCTCCTGGCATCATTTTTCTTTCTACAAAGTCTCTTGAAGTCGCAGGCTAGCAGTGGCGAGGGTTGTGCAGAGACCCCAGGGCAGCGGAAGGCGGGTTTAGAGGGGCCGCGGGGTCCCTGGGGGAGGGTCGAGTGGGGAGGAGACAGTTGCAGACCTCTGGGTCCAGACGCTGCCCCATAGGATCCGCAGGAGGGGGCGGGCACTCATAAGGCCACGCCCCTGGAAAGGCCCCTCCCCCGCGGCGGCTCCGCCCCTCCCCTCCTGCTGGTGCAGCTGCTTCCGGGCTCGGCGGCTCCGAGCGGCTCCGCGAGGCCGGGGCCGCAGCGCTGGGCCCGGGGCTGCGAAGCGGAGCAGCAGAGCGCCGGGGCGCGTCGGCCCGCGCTGCGCCGGCAGGCTGGGATCTCCAAGGACGTCTCCGTCCTGACCTTGCGGACGCGGCTTGTTTGCTGCGCCGTCGCGGCCCGGGGGGCCACGTTGTGGGAATCGTCGCCCCTAAATCAAGGGAGGGACGCCACAGGCTGGGGAGAGCTGGACGCCTTCATCCGTCTCCGCAGAGACTTCCTGTTCCGTGAGCTGCCGGGGGCGGCGGTGTAGGGCTCCTCGGGTCCAGGAGGAGCGAAGGACCCCGGCCACTTACCGACCTCCTTGATGGAGCACCACCTCCCCACCGGTTTCTGGGGCACCTTGGGGCGTGGCCTTGGTGAGTGAAACTTGGGGTGCTGCCTGCTGGGAAGGAAATCCGGAAACGGAGGATACTGTGGGGGTGACCCAGGCCTGGTGAGGCCCAGAGACTGAAGTCTCTGGGTGGCGACGAATGAATTTGGGTGTGCGTCCCTCTTTTACCCAGAACTGGAAAGAAGCCAAGCCACACTGGACGCTACATGACCGTCCGGGGAAGTGGGGAGCCCCTTATGAATTCGGAGTAGGCGGCATCACCAATTACCTGTTGTGAACCTGAGCAGAGTCTGCCTTCCAAAGGGGGCCCGAGAAGGGTCCGAAAGTGGCCCAGGGCCTGGGGGCGCGCCTTGCACACCCCAGCTATGTTCCTGCGACGGCTCGGAGGCTGGCTCCCTCGTCCGTGGGGCCGCCGGAATGCAGCACGGCCTGACCCGCCTGCCCCGGAACCCAGGTGGGTGGATAGCTCCCCTGAGAATTCGGGCAGCGACTGGGACAGTGCCCCAGAATCTATGGGAGATGTGGGAACGCCCAAGACCAAGGACTCGGGGACACTGAGGAGCTCCAGGGCCGCTCCACAGCCAAGCAGGGAGCCCCAAGTTGGGCAGTCGGGGAGCAGGAGAGTGGATTCCCTCACGTGGGACCAGACTTCGGGAGGCACTCAAGAGTCCGGGATACTGGAAGCCAGAGGAGCCAGTCCAACACCTGGATGGGACCCTGTGGACTCAGGTGGCACCAGGAGACCCAGCGCACCCCCTGAAGGGGGACTGAGTGTCCCTGGGCCAGAGGCCTCTGTGGAGAAACCTGGTCGACGGCAGAAGCTGCTCGGCTGGCTGCGAGGGGAACCAGGGGTTCCCCCAGGGGACCCCGAGGAACGCCTGCAGATCTCCACCAACCTGACGCTGCACCTGCTGGAGCTGCTGGCCTCGACCCTGCTGGCCGTGTGTTCCCGGCCGCTGCGCCTGGCCTTGGACGCGCTGGGGCTCCGGGGGCCTCTGGGCCTCTGGCTGCACGGGTTGCTGTCCTTCCTGGCTGCCCTGCACGGGCTCCACGCCGTGCTGAGCCTACTGACCGCCCACCCCCTGCACTTCGCCTGCCTCTTCGGCCTCCTGCAGGCCCTGGTGCTGGCTGTCAGCCTCCGGGAGCCTGTTGCGGATGAAGCCGCCACTGACTGGGAAGGCGAGGGGCTCGGGAGTGAGGGCCGGGAGCAGAGAGGAGAGCCCGGGAATGGGCCAGGGCCGTAGGGTGGGGGGTGGGGCAAGGAGGGAAGAAGCTAGTGTGGCCTTTAGGAGGAGTGAGCGTCTTGAGCACAGGGACCTCAGGGACAGGGAAGAAGCCCCGAGGAGCACACAGGGCCCCTTCCTCCACAGGAGGGCACAGAGCTGTCAGCCTCCCTGACTGTGGATGGTGGGGCATCGCCCTGGATTCACCAGCTGTTGTTACTCTTTGCTTTTGTATTTCTTCCACCTATAGTTCTTTCCCTTACCTCTTTTTAACAAGCCAAAAAAAAAAAAAAGTGTGATAGTGGAGCATAGAGACAAGAGGGTCCTTTCCAGAGAGAAGCAGGACAGAGAGCTCTGCTCTCTGTGAGAAAGTAGCGAGGATCCTTCAGTGTCCTTGGGGGGATCCCGGAACCTGGACCATCTAAGCAGGAGTGGGGGATTCCCTAGAAGTCAGGGTGTGAGGCTGGTGGGTAGAGGGTCTGTGCTGGACCCACAGGGGCCAGGATGTCTGCAGGGAAGATCCGGGGCTCACTGGAGTCACGGAGTGGGACTGTGGGCAGTACCGTCGAGGGCAGCTCAGAAGCCCGGACAGGCAGGGGGGATGGAGCTTGGAGTCTCCACGAGGGGCCAGCACTCAGCAATAAATACCTGTGTCACACTAAACCCTAAATACACTGCTACAATGTGAGCGCTGTACCACCAGTGTCCTTCCTGACGCCATCCAGCAGGGGTCAGGTGGTGGACGGGCTGGGTGGAGTGGTGAAATGAAACTCGGGGAGCAGGGCAAGGGTGGGAAATCATCTTTATTATCTGCAAGGGGGGTCCCTGGGTTTCCGGCCCTGGGCAGCTCAGCTCCCACTGTATCCCACTGGAGCCACAGCCGAGGTTCTGGGTCAGTCGCTGGGCAGCTCGCAGGCCTCTGAGGGGAGGAGGAAGGAAAGAAGCGGCTCAAGCAGCCTGAGGACTGAGGTAAGGCTGGTGGGAAGGGGGTGCTGTCCACATATCCGACTCGGAAGCCTATCTTTCAAGGATCCCGTAGAATGCCCTTGTCCCCTTGGGTGAAATCACCCCTTTCAGCTGGGGTCCTCTGGTGCCATCTCGGCCTGCGAAAAGTAGCAGCGTCCCCTCGACCGCTTTGATGATGTTGCCTGGGCCGTGTACTCAGCTCGCTCTGGTGCGATCACATGAGCCTCCCGTCCAGCACCTGCCCAAAGCCTGGTGGGACCCAGTCTCCTGGGAGACTTTAACCCCTCACCTTGATTCCTGGGAATCAGTAAGAAGGCTCTGGAGTCCAGGCAGGAGGTCAGGGACCGGAATTCCTCCACACACTTCTCCGGAGGGTGTGGGGAGCGATCTGGGAGGGCAGAGGCGCACAGGCTGGGCAGAGCACCACTCCCCGGGGGGCTTCATGGAGGACAGCAGAGGGCCCAGAGAAACAGCCCAACACTGGTCGCCCTCTGCACTGTCTGCCCTGCATCTACTCACTGTAGAGGAGGAAGCGCTGGTAGCCCTGGCCTGTCTCTTTCAGCATGATGCCACCGGGGCACGAGCTGGCGAATAGCTCGGTCCTCATGTCAGGGCGGCCTGTCAGGGTGCATGGGGCAGGGTGGGGGGATTGTGAGGTCAGAGGTGCAAGTTGAGCTGGGGAGTGGGCTGGGAGGGATGAGGGCTGCTGGAACCCAACCTTCGGTGCTGAGATCTGTGCTCCCTTTGGTCAAGTGGTAGATCCATTTCCGGGGTACGCAGAACCCATTTTTCCTGCAGGGGTGGCAGTGGCCAGGAGAGAGGACTGAGTGTCACTGCAATGACACAGCTCCCACCTCCCTTCATCTTAGTCCTTCCCTGTGCCCAGCGCATGCCCAATTTCCAACCCCTGAGGGACAGAGCAACTGGCAGAGCTACTGACTACAGTGGACTGAGAAAGAGGGCCCGGGCCTTGGGCACCGGCGCCCCCAGCACTCACGTGCGGACGGCGGCGCTGAGCTGGAGCTGCGTCGGGGCGGAGCCGGCAGCCATGTTAAAGACGATGTTGTCCACGGACTCGAAAGTCGCCAGCTCCTCTTTGGTGGGCGCTGCCCCTGCGATGAAGTACCACTGGCCCAGGTGGGGCTCTGGGAACTGGATCGAGGAAGGAAGCAGAAGAGGGGCGTCGGTGGGTGCACTGCGGCAGCACCAGTGGGCAAGACCTGGAGTAGGCGCTGAAGCACGTATCAGGCCAGGTGAGGTGGGGCGCTTTAGCTGCGCTGGCCGCCTTTCCAACCCACGGGGCGTGGTTCCATGACAAGCACTCCTGGGCCCACTTTTCCCCTTGTCCACACCCAGCCCACTGGGCAGCCACCCCATCGCCCCAGTTTGGCCACGTTCCCATCCTGACCACCACAGCACGGGCCTTTTTCCTTCTTCAGTTGAGCATCCACACTCTCATCCCTTCTCCCTTTCCCAGCACGGCTCTTGGTCAGTCTGGGTTGCCCATCACGAGCTTCCACCGAGGCTCCCCCGTTCTCAGCCCGTACCTCTTTCTCGTCCACCCCCAGAGCTGTGAGCGGAGGGTGCTCAGGGCACTGGTAGACAGCGTTGAGGAGGATGCCGCAGAGGTACAGCAGAGTGGCCCAGATATGGTGGAACATCTTGGGCAGGAGGAGCCAGTGTTCTCAGGTGACAACGGGTGTTTTAACTGCTGCTTCTTCTGCTGCTCAGTCCCCTGTGCCTCCAGCCCCCTTGCCTCGACCCTTGACCCTTCCACCTGCTAATGAGTAACTTCAGCCTTGTTTTCTAGCTCGGGCCTGGATTACCTGCCATGCTGGGGCCCTCTTCTGGACATGTCACCTCCACAGTAACCCCGGCCTGTCCTGGGTCTCTCAGGAGTTATACAGAGAGCCGAACCCCGCGAGTGGAAGCCTGGGATCTTTGAACCCGGGTCCGAGCTGAGACCTGCTGTGTTGGGTAGTGTTGGAAAAAGTAGCTTATTACGTCATTCATTCATTCCTTCATTTATTCACTTAAACTGGTTTGGATCCCAGCGGTTTGCTAAAAAATGGATAATCTCTGCAGATAGGAAAAATGACGACATAGTACCTGACCTTGAAGAAGTCAGTAGAGGGAAAACTAGGTGTGTAAACAAATCATTGCAATACAGTCTGTACCCCACCTTTTTTTGTGAGACATGGTTTCACCGTGTAGCACAGGCTGGCCTTGAATTCCTGGCAGTCCTTTCGCCCCAGCCTCCTAGTGCTGGGATTACAGGTGTGCCCCACCTCACCTGGCCTGATACATGTTTCAAAACAGGTATGAACCAGTCAGGGGCATGGTGGACTTTTCTAAAGTTTGTGTTACTATAATTGGGAAACTGTGTACCTCCCTAGGAGCAGCTCGATGACACACAAGTGAGCTCATTTATCTATGTATTACTTTAAAAGGTACAGCTGAGCTTAGTGTGTTTCGGCACTGGGTAGGCTGAGACAGGAGGGTCACTGTAAGTGCAAGGCCAGCCTAAACTGATAAGACCCTGTCAAAGAGAAAAAAACCAGAGGGTACATAATCTAATGGTTAAAAAGGACTGGTGTTAGGCAGAATTCACCAATCTCTATGCATTCCTGTGTCTGTAAAATGGGCAAATCATCAATCTCAGAGGATGCACTCAGGATAAAGCTGCACATGGCATAATGCCATAATTAATAGCAATGTTTGCAAAGCACTTTTTTGGGGAGAGGAATAAATTCTTAATGATGGGAAGACTTGTCTAGAGGCAGTGCCAAGTGGGTGGACAAGTTAATGCCATGAGGCTTCCTTAATAGATTATTTATAACTCCTCAGCTGCCACACACATAGATTTGTCCTGAGAGATAAGACTTGCTGTCAGCTTGTGATTTAGTTAAAACAAACTCTGGGCCATGAAGATATGAGTTTACTATTTTATTTTGGGGGCAATGTTCAAATATTTTTTTTCTGGTGCTGGGGATGGAAGCCCAGGCTTTGTCCACACTAGGTAAGCACTCTACCACTAAGCTACACACCAGCCCTTGACATTTTTTATAATAACTAAATTCAACAATTTTGGGGTAGTAACGAAGAACAGTTTGATCCAAAGGCTGTAGGTCTGGTTGTTGGAAGGCTCAGTGTATTACTGATGATTACTAGTGTTTTGAGACAAAGTCTCGCCTTGTAGTTCAGATGGCCTCGAACCTGCAGCAATCCTCCTGCCTCAGCCTTCCAAGTGTTGAGATTACAGGTGTCCGTCACCAATGCCCACTAGCTTTAAACTCAATGGTTGGTACAAAGTAAGTGCTCACTGAACAGGCATTTACTGAAACTCTTAATACTGACACCTAGGTATAAACAGAAGGCAGGGGAGCGAGCACAAAGGATGAAATCGTCCAGCCCACGGGAATCTCTTCGGTGGGTTCTTCAAGTCTCGTGTCAGGGTCTTCAGTGAGACCTCTACCGCAGATTCTGAGGCGCTTTCTCCCCCTCCACCCCTTTTGCCGTACCTAGTCTCTGAAATGAGCTACACTCCTAGCCGTGATCTAATTTTTCAGATAGGGTTTAACTAAGTCGCTCAGCCTAGGTTTGAACTCGCGATCCTCCTGCCTCAGTCTCCAGTGGGAGACGCCTCGCTGCTTGGCCCAAGTCCTCAAAGCCGTGACATATTTAGCTTTCCTAGAATACGCCGTGGACAAACGTGAAACCCACAGTTTGCAAACGCCCTCCGGACCGAACGAGGACCAGCAGCTCACGAAGCTCTCGAGCCGCCTCCAACTGCCGCGGCCAGCTGACTTCCGGAGCGTGGGGCTGCGCGCGGCGACGCCAGGGGGCGCTCGAGGGCTTTAGGTGGCCAGGACAGTGCCGCCTGGAAGGCTCTGCCTGCCAAGCCGTTAACGCAGATTAACGAGGGAGACCCCGTTCTGAAGGTCAAGGCCCACACGACCGTCCTCGGTCTCTCTGGAGGCAGGCGTAGTCTCTCACGGTATTGATTTATTTTCTTTAGGCATTTAGAGTAGCCACCTGCACCTATCGCTCCTGCGGGCCGCACCGGCGAAGTGCACAGAGCCAATGGGGGCATGGGGCGGTGCTTTAGTGTGTACGCATGCGTCCTGAGACTCACGCAAGCGCAGTACGGTCCCCCGGGCGACGCGGCGGCGGTTCCTCAGGGTGCTCGGCTCCCTCCCATCTAGGCCGGCCCCTGCCCATCTCTCCCCCAGGAACTCACTGTTTTGGGCCGCGGACTTTCTCATCGTGTCCTTTGAAAGTAAATCTTGGGAGCCTGGGGGAGCCGGAAGTACCGCCTCGAGAGCTCCAAATACGATCGGGGAAACGGAAGCGGCTGTCGGTGGCAGGTTGGGGAGACCGGAAGTGACGGTACGGTGGGTCAGCGGGGGCGGAGCCGCAGGGCAGTGGGGTGTGTATGTGTGTAAATGTGTGCTGGGCCGCGTGTTGGTTGTGCCGCTCTGCTGGAACACCGAAGGAAGGCAGAAGAGGGCGACAGTCCGCTAGCCGCTCCAGCCCCGCGTGAGTGTCTACCGTCTTGGGCGTGTAGTGATTTAGGCGGGTTCGATGGGCGTGGCGCGCGTGCGCGAAACCACTTTCTCCGCCGACCCCGACTCTCGCGTAGCCCCAGGATTTGTCTGCCTCCGGGGCCCTTGCCCTGTCGCGACCGGTGATGACACTGGTCGCTGGTCTCGTGCGTTCTTCCCTGATTCCTAGCCCAACTGGTCCTTCCTTATTGTGATTGGCATTGTGGAGCCCCTCCCACCTTCCGTCCTTCAACTCCTGTGTCGTAGATCCCCTGCCCTTTGTGTTTCTCTCCCTGTACCCCGGAATCAGAAGGAAGATGGGGGCGGGTGTGAGTGTGTGTGCTTGAGTAGAAGAAACTTTTTAGGTATTTGGGCGGAGATTCATGCCAGGCAGGCTTCCGGGTGTATACAATCTCTTAAGGGTTACATCAGGCCTCCCTCCGTTCGCTTTTCCTTAGGGAGCTGTTGGCCATGGAGCCCAGTGATAGTCCCAGTGCCGCTATGGAGGAGCCTGACAGCTTGGAGGTGCTGGTGAAGACCCTGGACTCTCAGACTCGGACCTTTATTGTAGGGGCCCAGGTGAGACCCCAGTACTTCTGGAGGATACCTTAGCTCTTCCTCTTCCTTCTTTAGACTGAGAGAAGACCCTGATTCAGATTTTATTTTCATTGATTCCCTTGTTCTCATTGTAGATAGGACGTATACTGATGTTATTCGTTGTGTGAGAAGGTACAGTTATTGATGAATGAGGCAGATTTTGTTATGCCTTTCTTCAGCTTAATAGAACACAGTGCAGAAGGAAGTACAGAGACAGTAGGATTCTGTGTGCTGTCGTCATGGATGGGCTCCAGCCTTTGGGAAGGGAAGCAACTCAGGGATCTCAAGTGGCTTTATAAACAGCTTGATTACAGTTGTATTGTTTGTTTATAAAATATAAAAGTCAGAACCTATATTGCAGCGCTAGGAAACTATTGAGTAGGATTATTAGTACCTATGGTGCAATAATTGATAATTATCATCTCTTGAGTTTAATGGTGTAAACACAGTTATCTGTGTTTTTTTCCCTTATAGTTCTTAGAGACAAAATCATGAGCTGATTGATCTTTAGTTTCCTAAACATATTTAAGAAAATTGCTGGGTGTAGTAGCACACACCTGTAGCCCCAACACTTAAGAGGCTGTGGCAGGAGGATCACTGTGAGATTGAGGCCAGCCTGGGTTGCACAGTTAAGTTCAAAACCAGCCTGAACTACTGAGCAAGACCCTGTCTCAAAATACAAGCAAACAAAAAAAGAAAATCATAGATTGTTGTGATTCATACCTATATGTAAATCTCTGATGTTTTTCAAGGGTCATTTGTCTAGGGAAAATTTTTTCTTCTTTTTTTGTGTTGTTGGGGGTGGAACCCAGAGCCTTGTGTCTGCTTGGCAAATGCTCTGCCACTAAGCTAGGTCTCCAGCCCTTCGCTCCCTTCTTACCTTTTTAGTCTTCCTTAACTTGATTCCCCACTCTGTCCTTTCCTTTGTTTTTATCTTTGAGATTACAGGGGATAAATATAAACTAGTATTTTGTGTTTTGGAAGGAGTCACTGGTATCTCTTAAAAACATTCCTTTGGGTGCCCGGCAAAGGAGGAGACAAGGAATGTCAGTTGGCTTTTTTTTTTTTTTTTTAATGGTGGGGTGCTGGGCTTTGAACGCAGGTCCTTGGTACTGATCTGCATCCCAAGCCCTTTATTTTTTGAGTCAAAGTCTCATTAAGTTGCTTAGGCTGGGCTTGAACTTTTGATCCTCCTGCTTGAGTTTTTCAGAGTGATGAAAATAGAATCACATACCACTGTACCTGACTGGCTGTCTTCTCACCCTTGTTATTTTTTCCTGAGTCTGTTGCAGTCTGAGCTTTATTAAGTTGGTTGATTGTGTTTTGACATGGGGTCTGGGCTCAGGCTTTGCACCTTAATTGCCACACAATCAAGACAAGTTGGGAATGAATGTATAATGTGGTTTTGTTTGTGTGTTTTTTGAGTTCAAGCTGTCCTTGAACTCACTATGTAGCCCAGGCTGGCCATGAACTGCAGCAGTCTTCCTGTCTCAGCCTCCCAAGTGTTGGGATTACAGGAGCATGCCACCATGGCTGGCCACTCTAATGGTTTTTACTGTTCACCTCAACTCAGTTACTTTCCTTTAGTTCTTCCCTTTTCCTTCCTTTGGTTTCTGTGTATGACTCTTCCTTCTTGCAGATGAATGTCAAAGAGTTTAAGGAGCACATTGCTGCCTCTGTCAGTATTCCCTCTGAGAAACAACGGCTCATCTATCAGGGGAGAGTTCTGCAGGATGATAAGAAGCTTCAGGAATACAGTAAGGGACTGGGGGAGGCAGTTCAGGGCTTAGGGCCAAGCTGAGGCATGGGTTTACCTGCTGACACAATATTTTGGTGTGTATCTTTTATTCTGCAGATGTTGGGGGAAAGGTGATCCATCTGGTGGAACGGGCTCCTCCTCAGACTCAGCTCCCTTCTGGAGCATCTTCTGGGACAGGGTCTGCCTCGACCACCCATGGTGGGGGACCCCTGCCTGGGACTCGGGGGCCTGGGGCCTCTGTTCATGACCGGAATGCCAACAGCTATGTCATGGTTGGAACCTTCAATCTTCCTGTAAGCTTGTGTTCCACACAGGAGGGTTTTGGGGGGAAGGGTAGTTTTCATTGTGGTAGCAGCAGGCATTCAGGAGACAGATATCAGTTTTTAGCTTGGGTGTGGAGGCCCTCTGGTCTGGTCCTGACACACTGAGGAACGAGGCTAGGCTCCAGAGAGTGAATTGGAGGTGTGCAGGCCTTAGTCTTTGACTTCTCCCAGAGCAACTTCCCTTACCCTTTCCCCAGAGTGACGGCTCTGCTGTGGATGTTCACATCAACATGGAACAGGCCCCAATTCAGGTATTGCGGGGCCTGGGAAGGTCAGGGAAGGGGATCTGGGAGAAGGAGGCCATGAGGCGGGGTGGATCTGGCTGAGGAGATGCCCAAACCTGGTTTAGTGGTGGGTGGAGCTCATGGCTTGTTCTGACTGCTGCCCTGATCACTGCTGTCTTATTGCAGAGTGAGCCCCGGGTTCGGCTGGTGATGGCCCAGCACATGATCAGGGATATACAGACCTTGCTGTGCCGGATGGAGGTGAGTGGGCAAGTGCAGCACGGATCTCCTCCCCCTCTGCTCCACAGCCTGGGGGTGAGGGCCTGTTGGACCATATCCACAAGGCCCGCCTTCCCGATCTGGCCTCTTATCTGTAATTGTTCCTTTGGTCAGGAAAAGTATCTTTGGGAGCTCCGTTGTTCTTGCCAGTCCTCTTGGTTCCTGCTCTCTGGGGAGTTTGTTTCGGACTTGTCAGATAACTCCTGTGGCATCTCTCCAGTGAACAGAGCACCCCTTGATGTCAGTTTTGTGACTCTCATATTTGACGCCAGGCTGCCCTGATTTCATTAGTTTGTGTTCTGGCTGCAGCCTTGTGGTTTTCCCTCTCTGTGGCAGTTAGGAAATCCCAAACCCTGCTTTCCATTGTTAATTTCTTTACAGATGTCATGGTCATTAATTGTGTGTCTCTCCTGAGCCAATTGTGTGTGATGGTTAGGGAGTTGGCCATAGGGAGCCTGGCGGGGCGCCTTTGGCCCGAGTAACCCCTTACAGCGCCCTCACTGTGTGTCTGGTGTCCCGGCTCTTCCTACCTTCAGTGTCGAGGGGCGCCCCAAGCACAGCCCAGTCAGACGCCCCCTCAGGCGCCAACGGTGGCCCCAGAGCCAGGAGCCTTGAGCTCGCAAACCTCAGAAGCAGTTGAAAGCCAAGCAGCGCCCCGGGAGCCCATGGAGGCGGAGGAAGTGGAAGAGCGTGCCCCAGCCCAGAGCCCTGAGCTCGCACCCTCTGGGCCAGCGCCAGCGGGGCCAGCAGCTGCTCCGGAGACAAGTGCACCCAAGTGAGCCTCTGCGTGAACCTTTGGGTCCGGTGTTGCTGAGTGGTCTGAAGACTAGGAGAGGCCCCAAGGGAGTAGAGGTGCTGCTTGGGGCCCCTGCAGGCTGTGCATGTGGGGCGCAGAGGCTGGAGTAGCTGTGAGAGCCTGGGGCGGGCAACAGCGCCTGCTCCCCTCCCAAGCCTAGTCAGAACCCACATGGTCCTGTTTCCTTTCAGTTAGTGTCCTGCTGCTAGCTGGCATGGGGCTGTGGCAAGGAAAGTGGGGGCAAGGAAAAAATTCATTTCTTTTCCTGATCTCCCCATAGTGGGGAATAAAGGCCAGAAATTGCTAGCCCAGGAAGAGGTTGGGTTGGGCTGGGCTGGGGGAGGCAGGTGCGGCCACTGCAGACTGTGAGGCGGGGGCTCGGGCCAGCCTGGCTCACTGTCCTGGGATTGTCCACAGTCATCCGTCCCCTGCCGAGTATGTCGAGGTCCTGCAGGAGCTGCAGCGGCTGGAGAGCCGCCTCCAGCCCTTCCTGCAACGCTACTATGAGGTTCTGGGTGCAGCCGCCACTACCGACTACAACAACAACGTGAGCCCTGGTGGCTTCCCGGCCCGCCCTCCTCTCCCCCTCCCCGTCCTCCCTCCACCTCACTACTCCCTAAACAGTGGCAGGGGTACAGCTCAGCGGCACAAGTGCCTGCCTGACAAGTGCAGGCTTCTGAGTATGATTCTCGGTACCAAAAAAAAAAATACTTTCAAAACAAAGCAAGTTCAGATAATCCTTTGATGCTCCCTCAGATGGTGCTGCAACAAAGTCCCCTTGGCTGAGGGACCTTTTGTCCCTTCCAGGCAAGATAGTCTTGCAGGACCCAGTGTCCTTGCAGCCCTTGCACCCAAGTAGATTTTTTTGAGGAGAGAGATTTCTAGATGGTGACCTAGCAGTTTCTCAGGGGGGATTGTAGTGTAAGTGTTGCTGAGCGCACTGCTTTAGGAGGAAAGGGTTCCTTTTTTTTTTTTTTTTTTGGTACTTGGGATCAAACTTGTGACCTCCTACTTGCAAGGCAGGTGCTTATGCCACTGAGCTAAATTTCTGGCCCGAGGAAAGGGTTCTTGTGAGTGACGTAGGTTCACCCACCCAGCTTTGGTCTGTGCGGAGGCCTTAGCCGAGGACCGAGGCTGGGGTGGACTGTGCCCCCGCTGAGCCTTTGGCTCTGCTCTGTCCTGGTGCACAGCACGAGGGCCGGGAGGAGGACCAGAGGCTGATCAACTTGGTGGGCGAAAGCCTGCGGCTGCTGGGCAACACCTTCGTGGCACTGTCCGACCTGCGCTGCAATCTGGCCTGCGCTCCCCCGCGCCACCTACACGTGGTCCGGCCCATGTCGCACTACACCACCCCCATGGTGCTACAGCAGGCGGCCATTCCTATTCAGGTGCTGTGGCGTCGGTCTGCAGGGAAGGGGTGAGAGGCTCCGAGGGGTTCCAGAGGGTAGCGGCTTTGAGACTCAGAATGGGGGCCGCTGAGGGGTGGGGGAGACTTTAGAAGTGAGTTGTGCGGTGCTGTGCATTAGGCTTCTGTGATTTCTCACTTCTGCCTGGTATTTCTCTTCCAGATCAATGTGGGGACCACCGTGACCATGACGGGAAACGGGACTCGGCCGCCCCCAACTCCTAGTTCAGAGGCACCTCCCACTGGTCCTGGCCAGGCCTCCTCCCTGGCTCCATCTGCCACCATTGAGTCCTCAACTGAGGGGGCACCCCCACCAGGGCCGGCTCCCCCACCAGCCACCAGCCACCCAAGGGTCATCCGGATTTCCCACCAGAGTGTGGAGCCCGTGGTCATGATGCACATGAACATTCAAGGTGAGTGGCGAGAAGGGTGGAGGCGGCCAGGTGCTGTGGTGTGGGGAAGCGGGGCTGGGCAGGGGCTGCTTGTCCTTGGAGAGCGCATGCGTGCTTCCTCTTGTCAGATGGCCTTGGCCCTCGGTCTCAGGGTCACCGTCTCTGTGTCTCCCTGCCCAGATTCTGCCACACAGCCCGGTGGTGTCCCGAGTGCTCCCACTGGCCCCCTAGGACCTCCTGGTCATGGCCAGAGCCTGGGTAAGAGTGAGGGCATCAGAGCAGGCTGCGCTCTGGCTAGAGAAGGGGTAGGGCTGAGGGGCGGGATGCAGGGGTCCAGGTTCAAGGCTACATCAGACCCGCCCCCCAGGCTCCACCCTCATCCAGCTGCCCTCCCTGCCCCCTGAGTTCATGCACGCCGTCGCCCACCAGATCACTCATCAGGCCATGGTGGCAGCTGTTGCCTCCGCGGCCGCAGGTAATGAGCCGGAAGGGGAAGCTGGGGAGGTGGGGCGTAGACCATGGTGGCGGGTACTGTCGGCTGGGGGGCAAGAGCCCAGCCCTCAGCCCTGTCCGGTCTCTCATTTGCTTCCCACAGGACAGCAAGTGCCAGGCTTCCCGACAGCTCCAACACGGGTGGTGATTGCCCGGCCAACCCCTCCACAGGCTCGACCTTCCCATCCCGGGGGGCCCGCGGTCTCCGGGGCTCTGGTGAGAAGGGTGGGGGTGTCTGACAGGAAAGGGTCCTGGGAGACAACCCGAGGTGGTACCTGGGCGGGGCAGGGCTGAAACCCCCCCTCTCGCCCTGCAGCAAGGTGCCGGGCTGGGTTCCAATGCCTCGCTGGCCCAGATGGTGAGCGGCCTTGTGGGGCAGCTTCTTATGCAGCCAGTCCTCGTTGGTGAGTCCTTGTTCTCCTCACTCCGATAGGGAGGTTTGCGTGACTCTCGGGCCTCACACTCCCTCCCAGTCTGCTCACTGGGCCTTCCTGGTTCTTTCCATTTGCCCTAGTGATACGCTTTTCTGCCAGAAAGGTCAGAGTGGGGCTGCTGTAGTATCTGCTTTTCCTCAAAATTTCACTTTTCTTCCCTTGGTTCCTGATAGCTCAAGGGACCCCAGGAATGGCTCCACCTCCGGCACCTGCCACTGCTTCAGCCAGTGCCGGCACCACCAACACAGCTACCACAGCTGGCCCTGCTCCTGGGGGGCCTGCCCAGCCTCCACCCCCGCAGCCCTCCACGGCTGATCTTCAGTTCTCCCAGCTCCTGGGCAATCTGCTGGGGCCTGCAGGCTCAGGGGCTGGCGGGCCTGGCGGGCCCGGCCTGGCTTCTCCCACTATCACCCTGGCGATGCCTGGTGTCCCGGCCTTTCTTCAGGGCATGACTGATTTCCTGCAGGTCAGTGGCTGGCTTGCCTGTCATACTGTTCTGCCCCCAACTTGGCCAAGCAGGGAGACTTTGTTTATGCCATGATGGACATTGTGAGGGGAAGGGAATTAATTGCGAACCCTCTTGTTTTTTTGGGTTTTCTTAAAGAGAAGAAAAGATAAACAAAATTTCAAAACAAGGTAATAGAAGAGTAACAGAGGTTAATGCATTGCATATTGTTATCTTTATATTCATTACTCAGAATGCAAAACATGGGCATTTAATTGTCCAAACAATATTAGCACAAATGTTTCTTTTCAATGAAGAGAAATTAGTATCATAACTATCTTTTTAATAGCTATTTAAATATACATAATTGTGTATTTTTTTGTTTTTCCCTTTTCTCCACTCCCCCATGCCAGTTTGTCTTTCCTCTTGAAGCTTCATCCCATTCTACAGTATCTGTTGTACATTTTGGATCTTATTTATTCTCTGTGTCTCACACAAGGGAAGCAGTATGTGTACACACATGTGTCTGGCTTATTTCATTTATGAGCATGGGCTTGAGTTGCACTCATTTATCTATAAAAGGCTCCAGTTTGTCCTTGTTTATGGCTGAATAGTACTCCGTTGTAGAAAAAGACCATGTCGTCTTTATCCATTCCTTGGTTGATGGGCATTTGGATTGTTTTCAAGGTTTAGCTATTACAAATTGTGCTGCTATAAACATGGGTGTACATACATTACTGTGATATGCTGTTTTTAATTCTTCTGGGAAGATACCCAGGAGGAGAACAGCTGGGTCAAATGGGACCTCTAATCCTAGTTTTTGGAGGAATCTCCACACTGATTTCCACAATGGTTGTACCAGTCTACAATCCCACCAGCAGTAGAGAAGGATCCTTTTTCACCACATCCCCACCATCATTTGTTACTGGTTGATTGCTTGGTGACAGCCATTCTTTCTGCATGTGATGGAATCTCAGTGTTGTTTTAACTTGCATCTCTCAAGTGACCAGTGATGTTGAACATTTTTTCATGTATTTATTTGCTGTTTGTATTTCTTTGTCTGAGAAGTGTGTATTTATCTCAGATGCCAGTTTTTGGATTGGGTCTTTAAAGTTGGGAGGTCTGACATTTTCTTTTTTTTATATGTTCTCAGTAATAATCCTTTGTCTGAGGGACAGCTGGCAAACATTTTTTTCCCACAGTGTTGTGTCTTCACTCTGCTAGTAGTTTCTCTTGCTGTGGAAAAACTTTTCAGTAAGATGAGATCCCAATTGTTGATTCTTTGTGATAGTTCCTGTGCGATTGGGGTTTTATTCATCAAGTCTTCGCCTCTGCCAATGTCTTTAAGAGTTTTATCTGGTCTCCCAGCAGATTTAATGTTTCTGTTTTAATACTTAGGTCTTTGATCCATTTCAAATTTAGGTTAGTGCATGGTGAAAGATACGGGTCCAGTTTTAATCTTTGGCATGTGCAGAGAGTTTTTCCAGCACTATTTATTAAAGAGGTGGTCTTTCTTCCAGTGGAAATGTTTGGTACCTTTTTCAAAGATAAGGTGGCTGAGTGTGTCTGGAGTTGTTTCTGCATCTTCCAATCTGTTCCACTGATCTCTGGATCTGCCCCCCATCCCCAGTACTATGCTGTTTTTATCACAGTAGTTTTACAGTATAATTTCAAGTCAGGAGTTATGGTGCCCCCACCTTGTCTTTGTTGCCCAGAATTGCCTTTGTTATTCTAGGTCTCTTGTGGTTCCAGGTGAATTTTTGGATTCTTTGCTCTAATTCCGTGAGATACACTATTGTAGTTTTGATTGAAATTGCATAAAATCTGTATAACAGTTTTGGGAGTATGACCATTTTCACTATATTGGTTCTTCTTACCCAAGAACAAGGGATATCTTTCCATTTTCTGACATCCTCTTCAAGCTCCTTTTTCAGAGTACTGTAGTTTTTCAACATAGAAGTCTTACATCCTTTATTAGATTGTTTCATAGGTATTTTATTTTTTTGGATGCTGTTTTCCTAATTTCTGCAATGAGCTTGTTATTCGGGAACAGGAAGGCTGTTGATTTTTGAGTGTTGACTTCGTGTGTGTGTGTGTGTGTGTGTGTGCTCGTGTGTGTGTGTTCGTGCCGGGACTTGAACTCACAACCTTGCGCTTGCCAGGCAAGCGTTTATGCCACAGAGCTGAATCCCCAGCCCTTGAGTGTTGACTTTTTATCCAGCTATGCTACTGAATTTGCTTATTAAATCTAGCAGTTTTTTAGTGGAATTTTTGAGGTCTTCTCTAGAGTATCATGTCATCTACAAATAATGATAATTTAACTACTTTCCTATTTTTTCACCTTTTCTTTCTTTGTGTCTGTCCCTGTGGCTGAAGTTCCCAGGACTGTGTTGAATAAGGGCCCCCAGTCTGGGGGATGAGGCAGACAAGACTGTAAGAGAGGGGTGAGGAGCCGGCCCGAGCTCTGCCCTGACCACACCCAGTCTCTTTCTGATGCTCGTGTCTGTCCATAAGTATCCCGCGTGAGGAGTAAAAGCCAGAGCGGAGCTTATTCTATTTCCTGGACCCCGTGCGTGCTTTGTGCCCTGCTAATGCCATTTTATGTCCGTGTCCCTGTTTTACTTTCTGCGGTTTATTCTTGCTCTTTCTGGCAGGCAACACAGACAGCCCCTCCGCCCCCTCCACCACCTCCACCGCCACCCCCTGCCCCAGAGCAGCAGACTGCGCCGCCCCCGGAGTCCCCTTCTGGAGGCACAGGGAGCCCTGGGGGCCTGGGTCCAGAGAGCCTGCCACCGGAGTTCTTCACCTCGGTGGTGCAGGGCGTGCTGAGCTCCCTCCTGGGATCCCTGGGTGCTCGGGCCGGCAGCAGTGAGAGCATCGCTGCCTTCATCCAGCGCCTCAGTGGCTCCAGCAACATCTTTGAGCCTGGAGCTGATGGGGCCCTCGGTAGGCAAAAGGAGGGTACTGGAGGGCAGCCAGGGAGTGCGGGCGACCTTTGCTCAGGGCTGTGGGCGCAGGAGGATGAGGCCAGTGGACTGTGGGGTAGGGGTGGACAGGCCAGGTGGAGAAGGCAATTACTGACTTCTGTCCCCATCACCAGGGTTCTTTGGGGCCCTGCTGTCTCTCCTGTGCCAGAACTTCTCCATGGTAGACGTGGTGATGCTGCTCCACGGGCATTTCCAGCCGCTGCAGCGGCTCCAGCCTCAGCTTCGGTCCTTCTTCCACCAGCATTACCTGGGTGGCCAGGAACCCACACCTGGTAACATCCGGGTAAATTAAGGCCTGCGGCTCCAGAGCTCTGCTCCTCCCGCCTGCTTTCGTATAGGCGGCCCCAACCCAAGTCCTGGACTCCCTGGGGGACAGGGGGAGTCTCGAGGGCTGAGGCTTGGAAATAAACCAGTGATCTTTCCCCGTAGATGGCAACCCACACATTGATTGCCGGGCTGGAAGAGTACGTGCGGGAGAGCTTTGTGAGTACCACTCTGAGCCCTGTTCCTGGGCTGAGCAGAGCAGCTTTGTTCCCCATCGTCTCACCTTCCTCTGTGTCTTCCTTCTCTGGGCTCCTGACTTGGCGATCGTTTTGTGTCCCATCTCTCAGTCTTTGGTACAGGTTCAGCCAGGTGTGGACATCATCCGAACAAACCTCGAATTTCTCCAGGAACAGTTCAATAGCATAGCTGCGCACGTGCTGCACTGTACAGGTCAGGGGCGGCCGGCAGGGCACGTGGGCATGCGGGGCGTGAGTGCTGCTGGGCGCCAGCATTCCCCTTTGTCTCCCCACAGACAGTGGATTTGGAGCCCGCTTGCTGGAGTTGTGTAACCAGGGCCTGTTTGAATGCCTGGCCCTGAACCTGCACTGCTTGGGGGGACAGCAGATGGAGCTGGCTGCTGTCATCAACGGCCGAATTGTAAGCACTGCCCCAGCCCAGGTCCCTATCCTTGTGTCCTTTGGTCTCCTGCGGGTTTTGTTCCCTTCTAAACTGCGTCCCGTTGTGCGGGAGCTGGTAGACTGCAAAAGCTGTTCGAGGGCTTGTGTTGCAAGTCTGCTTCCCGCCCCCAGCGCCGTATGTCTCGCGGGGTGAACCCATCCTTGGTGAGCTGGCTGACCACAATGATGGGACTGCGGCTTCAGGTGGTCCTGGAGCACATGCCTGTGGGCCCTGATGCCATCCTCAGATACGTCCGCCGGGTTGGTGACCCTCCCCAGGTAATGGACTTCTGATGGCCTGGGGGAGGACCTTGCAGGGAGCTGAAGAGATCCAAGAGGGTTTCTGTTTGGTCCTCTTTACCCAATTTCATAGCCACTGTCCGAGGAGCCCATGGAGGTGCAGGGAGCAGAGCGAACGTCCCCTGAGCCTCAGGTACTGAGGGCCAGATAACATGGAGAGCAGGGGAAGGAGGGCCGGAGGCTGGGGAGTCTGGAATCTGAGTCCTCTCACTGCCTGCCGCCCGCCAGCGGGAGAACGCGTCCCCGGCCCCTGGAACCACAGCGGAAGAGGCCATGTCCAGAGGCCCACCCCCTGCACCCGAGGGGGGCTCCCGCGATGACCAGGATGCAGCGCCTGCAGAGACGGAGCCTTGGGCGGCTGCAGTTCCCCCGGTATGTGGCAGGAGGGGGGCTGGGCAGCAAGGCGGCTGCAGGCTGTGGGAATTACTTTGTGATCTTTTCCTCTTCAGGAATGGGTCCCTATTATCCAGCAGGACATTCAGAGCCAGCGGAAGGTGAAACCACAGCCGCCCCTGAGCGATGCCTACCTCAGCGGTATGCCTGCCAAGAGACGCAAGGTGCGTTGGCCACAACCTGCAGGAGCCGTGCCTACCCAGGTCCACGCGCTGCGGGTCAGCTGGGGCCGAGGGAGCTCTGCCTAGTGCATTCCCTCGCTAATGAGGACGCTTCTCGGGGACCCGGACTTGCGCTTGGCCTTACTGTGTGCTGCAGTCCTATCCTGGCCCCTCGCCAGCTGCCTAATCCCAAGTGGCGAGGGTCTGCTTGAAGGTGGGCTTCCTCTTGAGGGTTACGGGCCCTGAACCCCCGCTGGCGCAGCCCACTTGGTCCTCCTTGTCTGGAAGAGCAAGGCACTGCTCAGCCAGAGCCGGTTAGGAGGGCATTTGTGCCGCGTCCTCTCCACTGGTGTAGACACGGGTTGACTTGTGGAAAGGGTGAGCTGGGTGGTGGCACTGGATCTGACGTCGATCCTCTTTTCCCTTCCTACCCCTTGTCCCCCAGACGATGCAGGGTGAGGGCCCCCAGCTGCTCCTCTCAGAGGCTGTGAGCCGGGCAGCTAAGGCAGCCGGAGCTCGGCCCCTGACGAGCCCCGAGAGCCTGAGCCGGGACCTGGAGGCACCAGAGGTTCAGGAGAGCTACAGGCAGCAGGTGCCCCCACCTGGAAGCAGAGTAGGGATGGTCCTGTGGGAGGGGTCGGATTAGGGTCCCTCTTGCAATGGGCTGTCGCTTAGCGGCCTCATTCTCCCTGATGGTGACGCCTCCCGTGGGGCTGAGTGTCTTGGCTGGTGGGGAAGCACTGGCTCCTGAGGGATGGGCTTGAGCTGGGCTGGAATCTGGTGTCCTGACTGATGGCCCCCCACCTGCTGCTTGCACTGTCTCCAGCTCCGGTCTGACATCCAGAAACGGCTGCAGGAAGACCCCAACTACAGCCCCCAGCGCTTCCCCAATGCCCACCGGGCCTTCGCCGAGGACCCCTAGTGCCGTGGCCCTTCCTCACGGGGGACTGCCCCCGCTTCACAGTATTTAAGAAATAAAGTCGGACTTTTCTGGCTCCTTTTGGCTCCAGCTTGTCTTAGTCTTGAGCCCCTTGCATTTGTGTGAACTTGCTTTAACATTCTCTCCAGCGAGCTAGCTGGATGAGACCACTCTGTGGCCCAGGGGCCGTACCTGCAGCATCTTCCATTCAAGCTTGTTTTCATGTGGCTGGACTCTTACACAACTTAGATGAAGATACTTACTGATAGAAAACCACCTAGTCTGACAGCTGCAGATCCACCTATCGTTTTAGCATAATGTGATATGAAATTCAACCAAGTTACATTGGTTCACTCAGGTCAAAAGCCCCAGGGAATGCTGGGGCTACAGCTCAGAAGGCATGAGCACAAAGTCCGGAGTTCGATTCCTAACAAGCTCCAGGGAAGTGCTCAGAACCTTGACAGCTGCTAACCAACCAAAATGTGACACCGCCCACGGTTTCCACTGTTCCTTCACCCCTTGAACTGGCACAGGGTCAGAAGGCCGAGTACGCCCTGCCACGCTGCAGGGTCCCCTGAAGTGAAGGTCTGTGTTCCAGACATTGCCCGCTGGCAACTGCAGCCTGTTCACCAACCCAGGCCACAGCCTGAGCCCCAGGAAGATGGCTTTTTCTTTCTGAGATAGGATCTTGCTATGCAGCTCAGGCTGGCTTTGGGCTCCCTTGGTAACCCAGACTCATCTCTAACTTGCCACGATCCTCCTGTGCTGCTGGGCTTACAGGAGTGCGCCCCACACCTGACCAAGGTTTGAGGTAGCTGACATCGTGGAGCGGGTGGGTGGTTCTCCTGCTCACTGAAAGTGCTCACAACACATTACAACTGATGGCAGAAATGTTTTTTTAAATTATTTTATTACTTTTTTAACAAACGGCCCCAGGGATAGGGGACAGGAAGGGGGGGGAGGGGAAGTGAGGCTCCAGCCTCACAAGCCCTCCCCGCCCACCCCTCTCCCCCTTATATATTTATAGTCTATATACAAGCCCCGGGGGCGGGGGCGGGGCGAGGGGCTCCCTCAGCGGGGTGGGGGCAACCCAGGCTCCTGGTCCCCTCGGGACCCAGGCTCCTCGGCCCTGCGGGAAGGGCCCTCTCGAGGTGGTGGGCCCGTGCGCTCCCAAGGCTTCGGCATCCAGCACAGGGTGTCTGGTGGGGAAGCCTGCGGGGTGGGCACATATGCAGGAGATCAGAGGCTCGGGAGGAGGCTCTGGCTGGGGAGGGGCTCCCAGGGCACCCCCTCACCTGCTGATAAAGGTCAACGCGCTGGCTGCGGAAGACACCGCTGTAGGTGGAAGGCGGGGCCTTGAGGCGGGAGCTGAGACTGGGGAAGGCCCTGGGGAAAAAGAGCTGCTCAGGGTCCCCCAAGGCCTGGCCGCTAAGGGGCAGCGCAGCCTGTGCCCCAAGCCAGCTCACCTCCCAGCAGCGGGAGTCCTCGAAGACCCGGATCCCCCAAGGCCGCTGCTCAGCTTTCTGTAGTCCTGGAAAGGCTTTAGTTCCACTGGGTGCAGCTAGAGGAGACGCAGCCCTGAGCCCCGGCCCCGGCAAGCCCGGCACCCCTGCGGCTGTACCCCACTCCACCCCACACCCAGCCCGCCCTCACCTCGGCGCGCCCCAAGCTGGGGGGGAAGGGCCTGGCGGGTGATGGCAGCACCCGAGCAGCGGGAGCGGGCGGGGGCCGCACGGCGAGGCTGGGTGGCTGCAGAGTGGGGCCCACAGGCAACAGCGAGAGTGGGGGCGGCGCGGGTGGTGGCGCGGGCGGCAGGGAGCCGAAGTTCACCACAGGCAGCTGCGAGTCCACCACTGGCAGCAGCATCTGTGACGGGACGGGAGAGCGGTGCTGGGGTGGGAGGGGGCGCCAGGGGGACCGGAACACGGACAGGAGGAGGGCACAGGTACCTGCTGGGCAGGGGCCCCTGCAGGAAGGAAGCTGCTCTGTCCACCAGGCTGCAATGGAGCAGAGTAAAAATCCGAGGGAGACGGCAGGTCCTGGCGCACCTGTTGGGGGACGGAGCTAATAGGCCACCTCCCCGGAGGCAGGCCCCCACCCCGCAGGCCGGCTCTCACCTGCAGCAAGGGCGGGTCCGGCAGGGGGCTGGGGCAGAAGGCAGGCGAGTAGAGGAAGGAGGGCGGTGGGTAGAGAACGCCGGCCGGCACCTTCCCCAGCTCTGTGGCTTGCAGCGCCGAGAAATCCAGGAACTGGCCCTTGAGAGCGACCCCCGAGAGCAGCGTGGAGGGCGGGGCCGGGCCTGGGGGTAGGTAGAGGGGCTGGGACCTAGAGGACATTGGGGAGGACAGGGCTCGGTGAGCCGGTGCCCCGCTCCAGTTCTCTCGGAGCCTGCGCCTCCCCTCCCCTCCCCCAGGCAGGCCACAGGCCTCTGGTGTCTACCTGTAAGGATGCAGCGAGGGCGTGCCAGGGCGGAAGCTGCCATTGCTGGGGTGTAACTGAGAGTCCACGGGCCCCCCAGAAACCTGCTGAAAGGGGGGCGGATAGCTCCAGTGTCTGCTCAAAAACAACTCGCCCACCCCACCCACAGCATGGGAAGGGTGACAGTGTCCCATGCCACGCAGTTTAGGGTTAACTGGACAGCCAGCAAGCGGGGCCCACCTGAGAGCCGGGGGGCCCAGGGCTGCCGTAGAAGACCTCTGGGTACAGGCGCTGGCCCGAGGCGCTGGGCTCCGGGCCCCCCGATGCCAAGCTCTTGGCCTGTGGCTCAGCAGAAGCAGGCCCGCCTGGGCGCAGCTCCCAGTCCCTAGGCACCGGCCCGGCCTGCAGGAGAAAGCTGGTCCAGACGGGGGTCTGCCGGCCTGGCCCTGCCCGGTGGCCTGCACCCACACCTCGGGCCTCCGCCTACCTCGGGGACAGACACCATGAGCGCCTTCTCTGCTTTCCCGCCGTCTCCCACCGACAGGCGCAGGTCTGAGTCCTGCATGGCCAGGCAGGGATAATGACACCATGCCGCGCCCACCCCCACAGCCCTTCCTTCCTCCCAAACCCCAGACACCCACCGCACTGACCTTGTCACCTGGGCCCAGTGGGACTGCAGGACCTGGGCGATGGGATGGCTGCACAGGGCCCGGCTCCGGCCCTCTCTCTGCTCGCTGCGACCGCTCTGTGCCTATGGGGCCGGGGAGCAGAGGCTGCTCCCGGGACGGCTCCTGGGTTAGCAACAGCACAGTGGAGGGGGAGACAGGTTAATCAGGGAGCCCCAAAACACAACGGCCCAAGAAGTCAACGCTGACTCCCTGGGGCAGCCTCAGCATCCTCACCTTCCTATCCACATCGTGGGGGGTGGGTGCCCGTCTCCTAGGTGGCTCTGGGGGTTCAGAAACGGGTGGACCCTCACCAGGCACAGCGCTCAGGGGTGAGGGGC
Organism: Dolichotis patagonum; assembly: GCA_004027295.1. Classification (NCBI taxonomy): domain Eukaryota; kingdom Metazoa; phylum Chordata; class Mammalia; order Rodentia; family Caviidae; genus Dolichotis; species Dolichotis patagonum. The sequence continues at coordinate 86,754 of PVJX010002723.1, forward strand.
CTCCGGGCCGCTTGGGGGGTCCCTCTGCTGGTCCCTTGAGTCCTCCATCAGGGGAGCTTCTCTGGCTGCAGGGACCTGATGACACCTGAGAATCCCCACTCAGGTCCACCCCACTGTCAGACTGACTCATCTGAGAAAGAGAAGGTCAGGTTAGGCTGGGGTACAGCCTGCCCAGTGCTGATGCGACGTGCATGCAGACAGCTCAAGGGAGCACAGCGCCCCAGCCCTCACCTCTGTGCCAGCCACATCCTCAAACGGACCCAGAGGCTCCATCCAGGGCTCCACTGAGCCAGGTCGGTAACTCTTCCGGTTGGTGGCTGGAGGAAGCACCGATGGACAGGGACAGGAAACAACACTGAAACTCGGCCCTCACAGCCTCTCCGGTCCCCCACTCCGCCGGGCACTCACCAGTATGTAACCGGTCCCAGAGGTGGGGGGTCAGGGCCTCAGTGCTGGTATCTCTTGAGTCCCCCTCAGGACTGGGGGCCTCCGATTTGGAGCCCAAAAACGCAGTGCTGCGAGAAGCAGGTAGAGGCTCCTAAAGGTGAGATGGGGTGGGGAGGCGGTGTGAAGCAGGGTGCCTGGGTGCTATACCACCACAGTCCACCAGGGGGAGGCCGCTGGGAGGGCACCCAAGGCAGAGCAGCCCCAGCCCTCACCTCCTGCTGCTGCTCCAGCTTCCGAGGTGGCCGCTCCCGACGCTTGAGGGGAAAGGTGCTAGTCCCGGTGCAATCCTGGGCAGCCCCGCCGGCCTCCCTCACCACTGGCCCTGGCGCTGGCTCCTCAAGGCGGGGCTCTGGGAAGAAGAGAGCCAGCCATCAGCTGTCCTTCTCCCCACCCCTTGCCCTGCCTGCCTCCACCTCGCAGCGTGGGCACAGCAGCAGGATCCCGCCATCCTGGCTCACCTGGACCCGAGCCATTGCCACTGGGCCGAGGGGGATCAAATCGGGTTGGGGGTCGAGGGACCGAGCCTGGGGGCGCCTGAGGTGGCCCACACTTGGGCCTTGGGTGGCCCCCAGGTGCCGTCACACTCCCCTGGCGGGTGCTCAGCTGAGCCAGAGCCTGCTGGATGCCGGCAGGGTTGCTGTGGATAACCTGGTCCAGGCGGAAGACAGCAGAGCTGCTGGGTGGTGGGGCGGGCAGGGGCAGCCCCGGGGGGCGCTCCTCCGGAGGGCGGCTGTCGGGCACAGGACAGGGTGTCGGTCTGAGCAGACACAGGGCTGTCGCACTCTTTCCAGTTGCCCTGCATTCCCCACCGTCTCCTCCCTTCACCTTGAGTCCCCAGGGTTAATCAGGGAGCCCACACCAACCGTGGATCCTACCCACCTCCGGTTCTTGGGCGAAGGCCAGCTCCTCTTGTCCCCTCTGCCTGGCCCTGTCCTTCCCCCAGGACCGCCACCACCGCTTCCACTGCCGGCCTTGCCCCCTGGGCCTGGGCGCCGGTTCTGGCGATCCATGCCGGGCCTCTGACTGGAGAAGCTGCGCTTGCTCAGGTCCTTGGCTCGCTGGCTGAGGTCTCCGCGGGCTGTGGTGGCAAGGCCACCCCCAGGGGTACCTGCACCACCTGTGGGGGCCCCCAGAGCCTTTGGGGTCAGAAGTGTGGGCGGTGGCGCCTCCTTGTCACCCCGGCGCTCGCTGGCAAAGTCGCTGCTCTCCGATGCAGTCTCCCACTCCTCGTTGGCTTGGTCAGAGTTCTGGTTGGACAGATCTGGGGACTTGGCAGCTGCTCGTCGGGGCGGTGGAGGCACCGGGACAGTGGCCTCGGGTTCCTCGGGCCCAGGTGTGGGTGGTGGCAGAACTGGGGCAGGGGGCTTGCCCTCTGGCACCCGGGCTGTATTCTCGCGTTCCTGCTTCAGCCTGCGGAAGCGAGGTGGCTTGTCCTGCTGCTGTGCCCGGCCGTGCCGCCGGCGGCGAGGCCGCTCCCCGTCCTCCACGCCGCCCGCTCCGCGGGCCCCAGGTGACAGCGGTCCTGGGAGCAGCTTCTCCTTTCCAGGCTCCTTACTCGGAGGCAGGGGGCCTGCGGGCAGCTTCTTTGGGACCAGAGACTTGCCTGGAGGGCTCCAACCCGGGCACATGGGGGGTGGCCGCCCTCCCCCCCGGCCCCGGCGTGATGGCACCCCTCTTGGGGTGAAGACCCGGCCACCGCGGGTTGCAGGGAAGCGGGCTGGGGCTGGCGAAGGGGGTGCACCCAGCACAGGGCCGAGTGGCAGTGCCGGGGCCATTGTACCCTCCCTGGGCGGTGCCTCCTTGTCAGAGGGTGCCAGGTCACTCTCGTGGGTCTCGCTGCCTGTCTCCGAGCCACGCTGCCTCCGCCGCTTGGGGATCTCCTCATACTCGGAGCCCTCACTTCGGGTCTCACTGGCGGTTCGGCCTCGGGGAGCAGAGGGGTGGCTCGGAGCCCCCGCCCCGCCTCCGCGCCCATCATCCCCTCGGAACTCTCGATAGCTGCGGAACTCTCGGCTGCGGGCCCCCCGCCCCCGGCCCCCATAGGTCCCTCGGAAGCCCCTTCCTCTGGCGAAGTACTCCCCTCGGCCACGGCCCCGGCAGGAGGGGGGCCCCACTCTCTCGTAGGAGTAGTCCCTGCGGAGCCGTGGGGCAGGAGACAGGTGTCCACCGGGTGGGGTCTCCTTGGGCCCCATCTTCCCCTTGGTCGTCTTGAGGGGATCTGGCTTTGGGCCCTTGGGGGGTTCATCTCCCTCCAGCGGTTTAGCAGGCAGCTCTTCAACTTTCATGGGTGGCGGCGGCGGCTTCTTGATAGGCCCGGCCCGGCGGGGAGGGGCGCCCAGCTCCTCTGGGGGGATCCCCCGGCGAGTGCTGCCTGGCCGAGGGCCCCAGCGTGTCTCAGTGCGGCTCTCTCTGCGCACTGGTGGGGGGCCCTGACCCCCCATGCCCCGGGTGGGCTTGCGGCCCGCTTCAGGCCCCACTGGAGGCTGCGGGGGCGCAGTCTCCTCCTTGGGGGACTCCTTCTTGGGTGGTGGGGCTTGTATCTTGGCAATCTCTTCACTGCCCGAAGGCCAGGGGAGTGGCCGGGACACTGGGGGAGTGGGCTCCTCCAGAGGGAATCGAGACAGCGGAGGCCCAGGGGCTCCATTCTCCGGGAAGCCAGGGTAACCAGCCAGGTAGGGTGGCGGGGGAGGTACTGGCGGCGTCTCGCTCCTGAAGACGGAGACAAAATAGAATGTGAGTGAGCAGCCTGGGATGGGGTACATGTGGTAGCCCCACCACCTCTCCACCACCCAGGGACCCTGCTGCCAGCCTCACCGCAGCCCCTTGTCCTCTTCGTCCGCGGTCTGGCGCAGCGGCGAGGTGAGCGGGCGTGGGTCTGCAGTGGGGGTGGCGAACACGTCCCCCACCCACGCCAACTTTGGATCCACAGGTGGTGTTCCCCGTTCCCGCAAGAGAGGCGGTGCGTGGCGCTCAAACGGCTCTGAGCTGGAGCCTCCACTGTCCGAGCGCTCTCGGGGAACCAGGCCTGAGGAAAATAGCCAGGAGGGTCCTTCCAGGGCCCAGGTGTGCAGCCGGACAGCAGCGCCCTTTCCAGTCCAGGGCTCCCCCAGGCCCCAGCAGTCTTGCCCTCGCCTGCTCTTATGGAACAGGGTGGCCTACTTGGCTCTCCCAGGATGACAGAAGGAGCCCTGGCCCAAGGAAGAACACTGTCTACTTCCTCCCCAAGTCCAGCCTCAAGTGCGACTCAAGACCCTCATGGCCATGGTGGCGCAGCTACTCACCAGAGGGGTGCACGCTGGGAGGGTAGAAGTCCAGAGGCGGCCGGCCCTGAAGCAGCCGGGGGTCCACATAAGGCGGAATCATCATCCAGCGGGGGTCAAAGTTCATAGGTGTCATGGGTGGGGGCCGGCCTAGAGCCCCGGGGTACAAGGCTTTGGGAGGGGGTGGTGCGGTCTGTGGGGCTGGCATGGCCCCCAGGGTCACAGGCTGTGGTGGCGATGGTGGCACTGGAGCAGAAGGGGTGGAGCCCTGCTGGTGTTGTTGCCACTGCTGCTGCTGCTGCTTCAGGAGCTGCTCCTGCGCACACGGAGAGCGTGAGCAGTTCACAGCCCAGCCGCCCGTGCACACCTCACCTACACTGGGCAGGAGCCACGAGGCAGAGGGGAGCCCGCAGAGGAGACAGCCCAGGGATAGGGTGCAGCGGGGGCGAGGAAACCACATCCCTCTCACCTGCTGCTGCCGCTGGAAGCGAGGCGGCAGCGATTTCTGGTACTTGGGATAGCCCAAGCCCTGGCTAGGGGGCGGCCGGGCAGGGCCCACCCCATCACTCTTAGGTTCCACTTTTGGGGTCGGGGGAGTGGAAGGCGGAGGAACCTCTTCTGGTGGTTCGGGCCCTTCTTTTGAAGGCAGCTGGGGCTCCACTGCATTCAGAAACAATAACCCAGTCCACCAAGACTGCCGGGAGAACCCCAGGAATTGAGCCCTCTCCTGAAACTCATTCCCAGACTGACACCAGCTCTCCTGCTGCACTGACCTCCCCTAAGAGTCACACTCACACCTACAACCTTCAGAGCGCACTGCTGGTGTCGGCACCAAGTCACTAGCAAACTCCCAATTAGTCTTGGTCCACCCTCCGCCTGAAGAAGTGTCTGCCCCAACCCAGGGCACTAGTGATGGAACTCAGAGCCTTCACAAGCAGCTATCACCTCTGCCCCTTTCATTTTTCAGACAGGGTCTTGCTAAATTGCCCAGGCTGAGCTTAAACTAGTGATCCCTCCCGAGTCAGCCTCTCAGAATGCTGGGATTACAGGCAGTGCGTCACCACAGACCACTTAGGTTTTAGAACCTTCCCTCTTCCTCTCAGAACCCATATAACAGATGATGGGACCTTTCCCCTACCACCAAGAGCCCAACAAGCCAAAGTGTGTGCCTTCAGCCAGGCATGGTGGTGCACGCCTGTAGTCCTAGCACTCAGAAGACTGAGGCAGGAGGCTCAGCAAGAGTTCGAGGCCAGTGTGGGCCACACACTGAGTCCAGGCCAGCCTAAACTGGAGACCCTATCTCAAAAAAACAAAACACGAAGTAAGTACCTTCTGCTTTATGTACCCCAATCCTTGCCACCCTGCACCCGCACGCCACGCAGAACCCTGGCACTTAGCAGTGCCTATCCACCCCTCTACCTGGGCTGGCTTCGAAGCTGCCACTGCTGGTGCTACTGGCAGTGCCACCACCACTCGCCAGAGCAGGAGGAGCAGCCACCCCCGGACTGGGAGTGGACTGGGCCTGGGGCGCCTGTGCTGGCTCCTCAGGTTCTTTCTCTGGTGCCACAGCTGGTGCTGGGGCTGGTGCAGGGAGCTCCTTGGGGACCGCAGGTGGTGCAGGTGGGACAGCAGCAGCAGCAGTGGGGGGCGCAGGCTCTGCTTTGAGTCGCTTGTCAGGGGCCCCAAACTTTTCGTCAAGACGCTTAAGCTTCTCAGCACAGGCCGCCCGGCGCTCCTCCTGCATGCGTCGCTCCTCTTCCTCGCGCCGTCGCCGCGCCCGCTCCACGGCCAGGGAGATCTCGGAGGAAGACTGTTTTCGCCGCTGGCGCCAGGCCTCATCCTCATCCTCGGGGGCGGGGGGCTTGCAGGGCGGACCCCCTCGATCCTGTCAATGGCAGACCCGACAGGCCAGGCGCATGAGTCCCTGCGCTTCCTACCACTTCCAGTGCAGCACGGCTGACCGTCTCTAGCTATGGGCTGCAGGGACAGGACCCGGAGATGACGGTCTCTGGGTGGAGACAAAGTCACCACCCCCATCTCCTATTTCTCTGTTCTCTCTCCCCTCTGGGACCCCAGGTCTTATTCCTCATCAGCACCCAGATTTTTCTCCCACCCTCCCCAAAATAACAAAGGCCATTCCCAAGTGTTCCACACGTGACACAGCCCTCTCTGGACATCCCAACCCTCCAGCTTTCTCCCACGACCGCGCCCTGCTCCCCCTCGCAGACACTCACTGGGTAGTCTCCAGGTGGGCCCCAGTTCCCGGCGGGGCCCCGGTGAGGCGGCGGTGGGGGTGGTTTGGGCGCGGGAGGCCCTGGGTCTGTGTCCGGCGGCCGCGAGGCCTCTGCCCAGGCCGTCTTGGGAGGGGGAGGCTCACTGCCCGGGGAGGCACCTTTCCTGGCATCTGGCTCAGGAGTCTGTTCCTCACTGGCGGCTGGCGGGGAGTCCTTGCTGCCGGGGGGGGGGGGGGGCAGACAGTGCAGCTAGACTCAGCCCCGCTGAGAGCCCTTCACTAGGAGCGCACTGGCTGCCCCAGCTGCCTCACCGGCCTTCGGCTCCCTCCTCCTCAGAGTCTCGCCCGTCCTCCTCGTCGCTGAACTTGAGCTTCTCGGTGTAGTCCACCTCCTCATGGGCCCCTGAAGCGGGAGACAGGAGCTGCGGCCCACACTTCCCAAGCCTGGCCTCAGATGCCCGCACACCCACCGCCCTGTTCCACCAGTGCCCACCCCAGCCCCACACGGGTCCCGGTCTGCTGTGGGTGTCACCCATGCCCCTCCATCCTGCAGGGCTTGGTTTCCTCCTGTGTCTCCCATGTCTTCCTACTTTCATTCCTCCAGACTCTGCCTTTTAAGACACAACTGCCTGACCCCTAACACCCACCCACCTGCCCAGCCATCATCGTTCTCCTGGTCCAGCTGGTCAAACTCTTTGAGATTATCCTCTTTCAGAATCGAAGGCCGACCCACAGGCTCCACAAGGCGCATTGGTGGCCCTGCACCCCGAGGACCTGCCACACGGGGGAAACGGCTATGTGTGGAGAGGGGACAAAAAGAAGACACCACGTTGTACAACTACATCCACAACTGAGCCTCCTCGATAGACCATTTCCTCCCCCAACAGGCTTCTCCTGCCTCTGACCACAGGCCTGGACTGAACACTTACCTGGGCCCATCTGGAGTGGGATATCTATAAGGGCCCTGGGGTCCATACGGTGGAGGGAACGGGAGATACGGGGGATACATCTGCAAAAGGGCCGACAGTAGCTGTTCACAAAGATGGCCACACAGCCCACCAGCCCTCACCCCTGTTGTTGTACAGTTGCACTGTCACCCTCCTGCCCTCTGCCTGCTTGACAGCTGTCTACTTCCTACAGGTGCCCTCCAGACACTAAGTCCTCCTGCCCATGCCAGCTTCTGGCAACCCCCACTCACGAAGGGCGGCATCATCCCGCGGTAGGGAGGGAACTGGGGCGGGCCCGAGGGCTGCAGCGCCCCCCGGGGATCATGACCATGATGAAGTTTGGAGTCCTGGCCCTCCAGCTCATCAGGGCCACGCCCGCCTCCGTCCCTCCAAGTTGTAGAATCTGTGTTTTGGAACAGGAAGAGAGGAGAAAAGAGCGTAAGGATTCGGACGCAAGAGAAAATGACAGGCAGGGGCTCTGAGGAGGAGCGGCAGTGCCCAAGGCCGCTAGCCTCTCACTTTGGGGGCGGAGGCTTGGTCCGGGCCCAGACAACTGCTCGGCAGACTCCCTTTCCTTGGCAGCCTTGTCCTGGTCGCCAGCCGCCTGCAGGGTCGGAAATTCCTCTCGAGAGAATCGTGACAGTAGGTTTGATGCCCTTCCACCTGTTGAGACAGGACACCGTCAGGCCATAGCCAGACCTAAGGCTCCAGCCCTGACCTGCAGCCCGAGGTGAGCCCAAGTGGGAAAAGGACAGTGCAGGGATCCCACCCAAGCAGCCCCAGAGCTTCAGGAGGTCCCAAAGTGCTGTGCTCACCATCTCCGTGTGCTCCATGCGTGCCGCTGGCCTGTGCCCAGGACTTTACCCCGCTTGGAACCGAAGGTGCGTTCTGGGGAAGTGGAGAGAAAATAAATGGTGCTACGGGCAGGGGAAGCCACAAGTTGCTCTGCCCCAGCCCTTCCAGCTAGCCCAGTACCTCGGGAGCTGTCGGGGGGCGTTTCGGTTGGCTGGAGGCAGGCGTCTGTGAAGCCGGCAGTGGCTGCGATTCCGGCGGCTGAGCAGCTGAGGCATCGGAACTGAGGAAGCAGCAGAAGGGAACATCACCCCAGAATACACTTTGCCACCCGCCCTGGGGCTCCAGCTGGCAGTGCACACGGCTGACCCTAGGCCCACAGCCACTGTCTAACAACGTAAGACAAAACTTCAACTGTGTTTCTTCGAGCTCTCCCTCCATTTCAAGGCAAGTTAAAGGTACTATTTACTAGTCATCTAACAGGAAGTCTGCAGTAAGTACGAAGTATGCCTCCCTCTTTATCTCTACCTTGATACTGAGGCTCGAGGCCTGGGCCAGACCAAGCCCTAATTCACCCTGCAGTGCACAGTGAAAGCTCAGATGTCTCAGGGTTCCCCAGTCTCTGTCTACCTCTTGGGGTCGGACTGCTCCTGTTTGCTTGCCCATCCTGTTCCGTCTTTTGGGACTAGTGAGACGTTGGGATCATTGCCTTTGTTCTCGGCTTTCAGGCTTGGAAGGTTGGCTGGGGGTGGCATACGCCGGGCAATGGCAACTTTCCCGAGACTCTGCAGGCCATGGCGAGGGGCAACTGCAGAAAGGTGGAAGAGGGTCAAAAGGGGCCTCCCACCCCATTCCCCGTTTACACATCCGCCATGTCCTGTTACCCACTGACTCCAGATGTTTTAGGAGCCATCCTTCCCTTCAGGAACAGTCCTAGAAACCCCTACTGCAAAGACTGAGATAGACATGCACATGTATTACATTCACTGCTTTTATGTGCGATGGTTGATCTTGAGCCTGTAGGGAGCAAGCTGGCCCCAGATGTCTCCAAATGCACAATTTTTCTGCCTCCAATTCTTATGTGTGCAAAGACAAGGAATCAAAGACACACCTTTGTAGGAGGGTCAGTGATGCTGCCCCAAACCCCAACAGCTGCTGGGAATCCTACAAGTAAAGATGGGGTGTCTCTAGGTGCTTCTCTGGTCTTCTGCTACTTCTATTATAGCTGTGTCCCGCCAAAGAACTGTAAAGTATACATCCCAGCTACGCCTACCACCAACCATTGGAAGCATCTTTGCAGGGGCCTCACCAGCGGGTTTCTGGATCTCTAAGGACTTGCCCTTATACGTATCAAACAGGTTGAGTGAAGAATACTTCTTTCCATCCTTCCCCTTGGCAGTCGGCCCCGAGCGATCGGACATTGCGCTGGAAGCTCATTGAGTACGTTGGGTCCTGCAGGCACCTCCCCCAAAACGTGCCGGAGCCTGTGGGGCAGACAGCGAGCATCTCAGCCCCCCTTGCACGCCATGACAGGAGCCTACAAGCTCCCTTTCATTCTCCTAGGGGCCTGCGTGTGTGGCCCTTCGGTGTCTTTCCCCCCCAGCCTGTGTAAGCAACTGCGATCTACTCAGGACCCACGTGCCATTTTCCCTCTTTCTTTTATCACCTCTACCTCTCATCAAGAAAAATCAAATAAAACCCTACTATCCTCCCAGTGTAAATGCTCTGCTATCTGTGCCAGTGTAGAAAGGGTAACAGCCTCTTCATTGTTCCTGAAAGTAATAATCTTACCTCCACCAAAATAATTTTTGAGAGACCTACAATAAAATTGGACAAGCAAGTCCAAGCCCCAGAGAAAACCAGAGAGAGGCACACAACTCCATCACACAAGACCAAATGATTACACCAGCTCCTTAATCACGTCCCTGGGCCCTGGGCCCATATTCCCTTCCCAGCAGCCTTAAGTTCCATCTGGGGAGTTTAGCAGGAAGGTATGCTGGGAGTGGAGGGATTTTATGAGCTTTCTCGGCCACACTGGGAGCTGGCGTCGGAGAAATCCTCCTGAAACAAGAGCTACAGAACTCCAGTCTTTGGAGTACTCCATCTTTTCCTAAATTTGCCTCCATCTTGGCTCCTAGGAATAATCCTGTCTCCAAAAGAAGTCACAGTGGGCTCCGGTTTAACCTACACAGAACTATGAAAAACAAAGCATTAAGGAGCTCCTGGAGACAGCCTGTAACCATGGGCCAGCTACCAACTTCCATTTCCTACCATTAGACACGTCCACCCGCACTCACTTTTCTCCCTAACAGGCCCTGCTCCCCAAGCAGGCCGAACTCCATCCTCAGTCCACACTAGAATGACCAGGCATTCATTTGTGGGTGGAAACAGTGTGGGAAAAAAAGGGACGAGAGACGGGGAGAGGAAAGCAGCAGACGGGTCCAGGATGAAAGCCAAAACCAGGGAGACGGAACTTTATGACAGACTGGCGATGAGGGGATGGGGCTTGCTTTGTAGATGCTCAAGGAGGATAATCTATGAAAACAAATATACCAAGAAAAAGAGAAAAGAACAGTGGAATGAACCGGCTAAAATGAGACCACAAAAGCAGATGGGAAACAACATGTGAAAACAAGAATGTCTGGAAAAGGATGCGAGACGAAAGGAAGGAAGGCAGGCGGCAACGTCGAGAGCCAGGAAAAAAAGGGGGCTTGGGGAGGAAGGCAGGCACAGGGCGCACAGGAACGATGAAAGGTGACGAAGCTACGGAAGAACGTGGAAGGCGAAGATGCAGGATAAAGCAAGGTTCGGGGGAGTGACGGGGCGCGGAGGGGGCCGGGAGAGAAGCCGCGGCGCGGGTCCCGGCGGATGCAGAGGCGCCCTCGGGGGCAGGGCCGGCGGGCGCGGCCGCCCCGGGGCGCAGGGAGGGGGCCGGTAGGCCGCACCTGGGCCGGGGCGCCGCCGAAGCTAGGGCGTCACAGAGCGAGAAGCGGGGTCGCTCCCGGAGGCCCGAGCAGTGGGAGGTCCCGACACTGCCGGGCCCGAGCGAGGTACTGGAAGTGCGGGGCCCATAGAGGCACGGGAGGGGGAGGGGCGGGCAGGCCGGCAGCAGGAGGACAAAATGGCGGCGGCTAATGGCAGCTTCTCCTCCCCCCCGGCCCGCCGCCGCCGCCGCCGCCGCCGCCGCCGCCGCCGCCGCCACCGTCGTCACCGCCGTGACGCCGCCACCGCCGCTCCAGTGCCGGAAAAGGGCATCAGCACCCAGCTCGCCCAGACTCACCTGGCCGGGTGCGCGGGGGTCCGGGACCGGGGTTTAGTGGCTCCCCGGGGCGGGATGGCGGTGGGGCGGGGGCGGATGGCGGCGGATGGCGCCGGGTTCGGCTCCTCCCGTCTCCCTCGCTTACTCCGCGGCTAGGCTCCGACTAACGGCTCATCCGGGCAACTGCCGCCCCCGGGAGTGCCCCCCCACTCCCGCCTCCCTCCGCGGCTGGGCACGCCCCCTGATTTACATAAAGGGCGGGGCCCTCTCTAGCCTACCCTTTACCTCCAGGGCTGTCCTTATTTTTAAAAAAAAGTTGTGCGGCGCTTTCAGGGGTTATTTGCATAAAGAGGAGGGAGTTAAAGATGATAAGACGTTGATTGGCTGAGAGGCAGAGCCCCTGGCGTCGGCCGTTGAAACGTGTAGAGAGGGAGGGAATGCGCCGCCGGTTGGCCGAGCAGATGGGGCGCACAATTTACACGAGAATAGTGGGAGAAGAGGCAGGGCGTGCGTGGTGCGTCCTTAGGAAGAAGGGAGTGGAGAGAGACGTAGGGACGCCGAAAGTGGAAGAAAAACACGTAAGGTTCGCGATGCTTTCAGCGGGGACAAGGGGACCGGGGTCACGGGCGGCATTAGATGGCGGAGGTTAGACTTTATCTAGTAGACCCAGGAAGATCCCGAGCTCACGCGTCCTTTCGCTAGAGATGGAGGCACCGGAGAGGCGGGGTCTTTCATTTATTAAATCGCGTCATACAAATGAAGTGAATAGAGAGACCAATCCGAGGATCCAGAGAAACACAGACCTTCTTTGGGTAGCTCTTACTTGCATAATATATGCAAATCATTTGAACAAAGCCAGGCTAGGAATGATCTCTTCATCACGATACCGGCAACCAGTGCCGAGACGGACGTTTAATTTTATAACCTGTAACTTTTATGGGTAGATTTTTACATTTGAGGTTATTGGTAATTTGTATTCTCAACAACGGATTTCATGTCACAGAGGGCAGTACTATTTTCTCCTTTGTCTCTTTGCTACCTGACTGTAAAACCCTCTGCTCTACATGAGTTGTAAGAAATAAAAGGTGGAAAGGAGGCAAGTTCATAATTTTAAAATTGTACTTTTAAGAAAAACTGCAGTTGTAGGATGCGTAAGTTTTTCAAGCCTGTCTCCCTCCCAGGCAAACACACTACACAAAATCTGTCTTGTCTATCTATATGTAGGTACGGGCATTAACGACATAATAAACGCAGAAGGTGGTGACACACCACGTCTGTATTCCTAGCATTTGAGAGGCTGAGGCAGGAGGCACAGTGAGTGGTTTCAAGGCCAGTCTGAACTACATAGTGAAACCCTGTCCCCCCAAAATCTAATTAATTGAAAAAAAGAAAGAAAAAGGAAGGAAGGAAGAAAGAAAGAAAGAAAGAAAGACGGGCCAAACAAGCAGGCACAGTGGTGAAACCTGTAACTCCTGCGTTCTGGGAGGTTGAGGCAGGAGGATTGCAAGTTTGAGTCTAGCCTGAGCAATTTAGTGAGTTAGCAAGACGCTGGCTCAGAAATAAAAATGGGGGGTGGGTGGCAAATGCCTGTAATCCAGCACCCAGAAGGCCGAGGCAGAAGTGCAGAGAGTTTGAGTCCAGCCTGAATTACATAGCAAGACCACACACACACACACACACACACACACACAACCATGGGGGGGGGACATGAAACAGAGCTCAGTGTGAAAACCCTGGTTTCAATCCCCAGCACCACTGAGTACACAAAACACAGCATGCTTGTAAACTGGGCTCTGGGCAAGTGCTTTGCACCTGTAAATACCTATTCCTGCCACAGACCAACCTCAAAAGAGGCTGCAGAGGAGTGGGCAGCAGGTTTCAGCTTCCCACCTGTTTTAACAATTTGCACTCCAGTGGCCCCCAAATGAGTGACCTGATCAACAGCCCGCGTGCATACCCCGGTCCCACTTGCAGAGTGGGCTGTGTACCTCTGGGCCTAATGTGTTTCACTCCCAACCTGGACACTCCTCTCTGGACCCTCTTTCCACTAAATAAGTCTTTTTTGTGCCCCCTACTGGTGCAGCCTGAAAATTATTTTTTCAGTGACAAGATTTTATGAAACTTTCTGTGGGTGGGGTGAATCAGTTTCCATCCCCTCCTTTGGAAACCTCTTCAGAACCCATATCAGATCTACTACCTATTGACATTGACACCATTCAACAACTATTTTACTCATTTATTATCTTTTGGCTTATTTATTTATTGGAGGAGGCAAGGTCTTGCTCTGTACTTTAGGCGAGCATTGACCTTACCATGTAGCCCAGGCTGGCTTTAAACTCACTGGGATCTTTCTGCCTCAGCTCCCTGAGTGCTGGGTTACAGGCATGTGCCACCACGCCAAGCTTTTTTTTTAATTGTTGAATTACCAGGCCTCATAGTGGATTCCAGGTCTTTCATCCAGTCAGTAGAATTTTTTTAGATAAAAGCTTCAGAGAAGGGCTGGGTGTGTAACTCAGTAGTAGAGCACTTGCCTAACATATGCAGGACTCTAAATTGGATCCCCAGCACCAAGTAAAACAAAGGAAGAAAGAAGAAAAAAATTCAGAGTGAGTGATTTGTTAAAACCACAAATCTCATTGTGGTAAAGACTGTTGATTCAAGGTAACCCTTACTCCTTAACAAGCTACTGGGAGGCCAGGTGTGATGGACACTGAGACAGAAGTTGTATTGGAGGCCAGCCTGGGCTACAAACTGACTTCAAGGGCCAGGGGTTTAGCTCAGCTACCCAAGCACCTTCCGGGTAAGCATGAGGTCATGAGTTCAGTCCCCAGTACCAAAGTGAGTTCAAGGCCAGCCTGAACTGCATTGTGAAACTCTATCTCAAAAAAAAGAAAAAAAAAAGGCTCTGGGTGATATACTGATAAAAGAAAAATTTCTTACCTAGCTGGGTTTGGTGGTACACACATATAATCCTCTAATTCTGGGACACTGAGGTAGGAGGGTTGCATGTTTAAATTAAGCCTGGACAACGTAAGAATTTAGCAAGACATTTTTTTTTAATCGGTACCGGGGATCAAACTCATGACCTCGTGCTTGCAAGGCAGGCACTTATGCCACTGAGCTAAATTCCCAGCCCCACAAGACCCTTTTTTAAAATAGAAATTAAAAGGGCTGGGAATGAAGCTTGGTGCAGAGGCCCTAGGTTCAATCCCTAGTATCACCAAAAACAAACTCAAAGATCCTACATTGATTTCTTGAGATCAGTGTTGTTTTATAGTTGTAGAATCCACATTAGCATGTGAAACTATGCTGTAGACACATGGAATTGCAGATCGATGATTATTAGGACAAATCTTTTTGGCTTTTCCTTCTCCCCAAACCCAGAGGAAAAATATCCTCCAAATAAAACCACATTGACACGATCTGGAAGGGAAAGATAATTTATTTAATTTAGTTTGACTCTGGCTCATGATTTTGTCTTCTTTTTCCATGTTGGGGGTCATGAGAAGCCCTTTGATCCCACCACGCATGCATCATCTCTGCCCCCTCGTACACGCACACACACACACACACACACACACCACGCTGCCATTAGGGCAGCTCAGAGATGGCCTTCCTGGCTGGAGGACCGGTTGGCTTCTCCTGTTCTCTTGCTTTCTCCTCATACATCAGGATCCTAGAAGAGACACAGCCCCCGGGGGACAGGGGACCCATCTTAGCAGCCCGCAGAGTCTCGAGGGGAAGCCCTGGGGGGGGCAGCTGTGAGGGAGGCAAGTTGGTGGGGATGAGGAGGAGGCCAGTATTTGGGAGGAGTCCCGTGACGGAAGCAGGTGCAGGTTCTGAGCAGAGCACAGAGGCTGAGCCCGTCCCCAGGTCCCCAGGTCCCCAGGTCCCCAGGCGGAGGAGGAGGAAGCAGGTGAATGTTGGAGAAGTGGAGGCTGAGCTCACATTTTCAGGATGGCAGATCGCTTGCCCAGCATCATTCTGAGAAAGTCGGGGTAGCTGAATGTCTCCCCAGAGCCACCAGATACCTCTCCAATTAATTTTTTTAGCTCTAGGTGGGTCTTGGGAACCCCAAGTTTCTCCAGCATTCTCTTCAGGGACATGATATCTGCAGGCAGGAGACAGTGGGGAGAGAGGGAGAGCCTGTCTTTCCTGGTGTACCCCCACATTCTGGAGCAGGCAGGGGAGCCTGCCGCAGCCCAGGCCACACACTCCCCTGTCACCCCTTCCTCCTCACCGATGTCTCCGTTTCCGTTCAGGTCAAACTCCATGTATTTCTCTGAGCCAGGGGAGAGCAGAGTTAGTTAGGGCGGGCCGTCTCTGGGGCCCGGGATGGAGGAAGAGGTGGCCAAGCGTGGCGCAGTTGTGGGAGGAGGAGGAGAAGGGGCCACAGAGGAAGTGGGGCTGGGGGTTGGGGGCCTCACTGAAGTGGAAGAAAGTGGAGGATGCTGGGGGGCAGCCAGGGACAGGAGTGGGAGGCAAAGGCAGCTCCTGGCTCCCCTTGAATGCAGACATCCATCTGTGTCTCTGGGTCCACGCCCCCACCCAAGTCCTCCTCGTCCTGGGCTCCCCCTCACCCTTGAACGCTTCCAGTTTGGAGGGCAGATCCTCATCGGTGCTGTATTTGGGATCATCCAGGAATTGCTGTTGGGAAAGCCAGGATGGCCCAGCTGCCCAGCTGGATGCCCTGCGCCCAGGGTGTGCACCTGCACCCTCCTGTTACCTTGTTGATCTCCTCCAGCCTCTCTTCCTGCTGGGCCTTCAGCAGTCCAAAGGCTTTTCCTCCTGAGAGACAGAGTCCCGTCAGCCCTCGCCTCACCTTGGCCCCGCACCCAGCCCTGAGCTCCCGCCTACCCTCAGGACCCCCCAGCCGCCTTGCTGGCCGGGTCCACATCTCCTTCATTTCCCTACCCTGGAAATCCCTGGTTTGGCTCATAGCTCGGGAGACGCTGGTGACCGTAGGGAGAGATCAGGTCTCAGGTGTCACAGCTGTCCTGCTTTCCTCCTGCCAGCCCTTCTCGTCTGCGCCGAGACCTCCCTCCAAACTTCCCCTTCCCTGCATTCCTGCCCTCTGCCTCAGGCCTCACTTCCTCTCCAGCTTCTGCTGACACTAGCAGCAAAGGAGGGAGGGAGGGGCATGTGGCTGGAGGAGGGTAAGGTCTCACTGTTTCCCAGGCTGGCCTCCAAAGCCCAGGCTCCGGGGATCCTCCTGCCTCAGCCTCCTGAGTAGATGGTACTACAGGCATGTGTCACTATGCCTGGCTCCTTGCAATTCCTCTTAATGTGTCTCACGTGTGCATGGGGAAGGACGAGCAGTGAGAGTCAGTGCCTTTATTTGCAGGGATCAGGAAGCAGCCTATGAACAGCGCCTGAGGCTGGGGGACAACAAAGCCTTGTGCCACGCCAGGTTTCATGAGTGTGGTTGCCAGGGTCAGGAGGCGGCCGCCAGGGCTGGCTGGACTTTCCGCCTCCTGTGGGTAGGAGAAGACTGCGTTGGGCAGCAGCTCCAGGCTCAGCCTGCAGAGGGAGGGAAACGCCTGAGGGTCGGGTCATGCAGATGTCCAAGGAAGGACTGTAATTTGTTTCCTTTAGGAAGGACAAGGTCACCGTCTCATCTTACCTCTGAAATCTTTAGTAAAATCAGCAGAGCTCAGGAATTTGAGGATTTAAGGAAGTTCCTTTTTTTTTTTTTTTTTTTTGAGACAAGGTCTCGATATGTACTACAGGCTGGTTTTGAACGTACTATATAACCGAGGGCTGGAACTCTTCCAATCCTCCTGCCTCAGCTTCCTGAGAACTGGGATTACAGGCGTGCACCACTACACCTGGATAGAGAATTGTTGGAGATTCTTTGGAAGAATTGGAAGCAGTGAGACAGCAGTGAGGTGGACAGTGTGTGAGTGTGTGTGTGGTGCAAGGGTGCTCTCTGTACACTGGTCCCCGTGGGTTCAGCCTGACCAGGCCCTGCCCAGGCACAGCCTTAACTCCGTGGCCACCCAGGCTCTTTGCTTGGGGGTGGTGAGCACAGAGCCCCCTCCAGGGTGCCATCCTCCTCCTGGGCCCCTGCCCGTGATGCCCCACCCCACGCAGACCCGTTTCTCTGTCTGCAGCTCAGAGCTTTCACTTCTCCCCTCTCCCTGACCTAGATGGTGGGGGACACTGGGGTGGACGCTTAACTTCCCAACTTCCTTTTACAGCAGCCGCCCTGCCCTGCACAGTGCAGCAACCCGGCTGCCAGCTCAGGGCCTGGGGGCAGCCACTTCTCTGTGCTCCTGCTTGGGCAGCAAGTTCTCGTTTTCTCTCCCTCGCCCTTTCCCTCTCCCTCTCTCTCACACTGAATTGCAGCCCCAGAACCCTCATGATTCATTGATTGCCAGGGTCTCACTAAATTGCTACATTGCCCAAGCTGTGCTCAGACTTGGGCTCCTCCTGCCTCAGCCTCTCAGAGTGCTTGGATTACAGGCATGCATCACTATATCTGGCTAACAGACACAAACATTTCTGGAATACTTACTGTATGCCAGGAATGCTGCTAGGCCTGATGGAACAAACATGACAACAAATAAAGAAGTACATAAAGGTGATAGGCGCGTACGGAGGACACTAAGAGGGGAGATAGTGCTGCATGGGGGTCACAGTTTTCCTCTGTGCATCATAAAGTGAATGGATAAACAACAAATATGAATTACATTTTTTAAAGTTTACATGTACATTTTGTTTGTTTGTTTTTACTTAAAAAAGAAATGCAGGGCCAGAGATTTAGCTCAGTAGCACAAGTGCCTGCCTGGCACGCATGAGGTTATGAGTTCAGTCCCCAGTACCAAAAATATATACTCAATAAAAAGAACCATCAAAAACCAAATTGACATAAATGCAATTGGAACAGATTTTCAATTTGGATTAAATTCACCTTGGGAGTTATAAGGAAGTTCCACGTAATTACAAAACTGTCCCATCCATGCAGCATCTTATTTTTAGTTAATCTTGACCTCAGATCGAAGAAAATAAAGCTTGTGGGGTAACATTTATGTAAACACCGAGGCCTGTGCTGGACACTTTGATTTCTAGTTTCTACGGTCAGTAACACGAAAAGTTTGGGTCAGGTGAGGCTGCCGTGGACCCCTTTCTGCCCCGCATCCCGAACGGTCTCCGAGGGCAGTGTCTCACTTGTTTCCAAAAGACGGGACCTCAGGTGGATTTAAGATCTGTTCACAGCCAGCGCCAATTTCAAATCAAGCCTAGCATTAAATACACTCCATAAAATGTGTGCTAAGGCAAAGGGACAAGCAATTTTAGATAAAACATATTCAGAAACAATGGGAAAGGAGGTCTGATATCATTAAGGAACATAAGATTGGAAATACGCATGCATGAATGCAAGATGACCCTGATAGCTCCAGATGTCATTTTCAGTTTATGGAAACTAAAAACCTGCCGAGGATTTAGCTCAGCGGCATAAGTGTGCTAGGTCGTGAGTTTGATCCCCGGTACCAAAAAAAAAAGAGAAAGAAGCTAAAAACTTTATTACTATAGAAGATCATCAGTGGAAGATATACAGGCTAATTAATTTTGCTTTGATTTTCCACCAGAGGAAAAATATAACAGGATTTGACCAACACATAAAGAAGGCCTCAAAAATCATTGAGCTCAGCCAGGTGTGGTGGCACACGCTGTAATCCCAGTACTCAGGAGGCTGAGGCAGGAGAGTGTTACAAGTCTGAGACCAGAATGGGCTACAAAGTGACCTCAAGTCCAGCCTGAACTGCATAGCGAGACTGTTTCAAAAAAAAAAAAGAGAATCATTGAGCTCTCAGGATGGAGAATATCAGAGTTTCTATTCATAAAATAGGAATATTTGCATGGAATTGCTTAATATTAGAAAATTTCAGGAATGATCAAAGGCAGCGTTTGAAAATGATGTGGAGCCTGTAAGATAGAATCCAGAAAACCACTAGTCATCGTAATTAACAAGTTCAATTTTCCTAATCATTAGAGGATTTTACTTATTTATTTATTTATGTATTTTTGGTACTGGGAATTGAACTCAGGACCTTGTGCTTGCCAGGTAGGCACTTGCCAGGCAAGTACTTGTGCCACTGAGCTATCTCAGGCCTGCCGTGTGTGTGTGTGTGTGTGTGTGTGTGTGTGTGTGTATGTGTGTGTATTTTTTTTTTCTTTTGGAGACAGGGTCTCACCATGCAGGTCAGGGTGGTCTTGGGCTCACTTTGTAGCCCAGCGTGGTCTCAAACTTGCAAATGATTCTCCTGCTTCAGCCTCCCAAGTGCTGGGATTACAGGAGTGCACTAGCACACCCGGCTTTTTCTGATACATTTATTTGTTTATAAAACTGGGCTGGGGATTTAGCTCAGTGGCTTAAGCGCCTGCCTGGCAAGCGCGTGGTTGTGAGTTCAATTCCTGGTACCAAAAACAAAACAAAACAAAAAACTATAAAACTTCAAAGGAAAACCAGGTATGTTGGCGCACACCTGTAATTCCAGCACTCAGAAGGCTGAGGCAGGAGGATTGCTGTGAGTTTGAGGCCAGCCTGGGATTCACAGTGAGTTCAAAGTCAGCCTGAACTACACAACAAGAACCTGTCTCAAAAACAACAAAACTAAAAAGAGAGAAGCATTTTCCTAAAACAAAACAAAGCAAAAAAAAAAAAAGGGAAAAATAGTTTAGTTTGTTGCAAGTCATAAGCTACAAGGCTGTTGTAACCTTGGCTTTCTTCTGTTTCCCTGCTGTGATCCCATGGGTGTGGGTTTCCTGCTTCCAGCCAGGATTTCTCTAAAGGGCTCCAGAGTGACCGGCCAGGGAGTAGCCTTTTCTTCCCGAAGGGCTCAACCCGGGTGGCACAGAGCTCTGACTTGCGGGTCACCGAGGTCCCCAAGGCCTCGGTCACTGAGCTCCTTTCCAATGTCCAATCCCTGAACTCCTACCCCCCAACCCCGTTCCCTGGCAGACCGAGGGCAGTGCCCATCAGCCCTCTGCTCTGCACAGGGAGAGCTCTCTCGGGTAAATCCGGTGAAGAAACAACACAGAATGAACAGTTTGCTAAGACTGCACATTCAAACACATCAGCATTGAGGACACTATTAACCTTCAAAATAAACTTTTACAATAATTATTTTAAAACCAAAAATGGGGGCCAGGGATTTAGCTCAGCAGCACAACCGCCTGCCTTGCAAGTGCGTGGTCTTGAGTTCGATCCCTGTTACCAAAAAAAACAATAATTATAATAATAAATAAAACAAAAAACGTTAAAAAAATACCATTGGTCAACACCACACATGCAATGCTGGTTGAAATTCTCCAAAGAACAGGCCTCTTGTGTTGGCAGATTTTCAAGGAACAGCTTTCTTGAGTTTCAGTGAAAGGTGAAAATGAAACGCGTCCACAAGAACAATGCCCAGCTGAATTTGTCCTTGTAATTCAGTTATGTCTTCGTTATTATTGTTAATCTTTTTTATTTTGGTAGCAAAACATCTTCATATGGGCTCCTTCGTACTTTGTAAAAAGGAACCTTCTAGCTGCAGGGTTTCACAAAGCTTGACCAACTAGAATCCGGTGTGCCGAGGTCTCCATTTTGAGCACAGACTCTACCAGGTGAGTGTTCACGGCGGGGGTGGCCTGCACGTTTCAAGACTTGGTGTATGGCAGCTATCAGAGAGTGACCTGGGTACAGTGATCGGATCCCGTGGTAGGAAACCCAGCAAAGCCGTGGCTCTCGTCTACTTGAAGAGAAACACAGCCCAGGGTGTGTGTTGTGGTAAAAATTCTTTGAGCCCTGGGCTCCAAGGAGCTTTGTAACCAGAGTGAATCTTCTCAAGCAGTGCTAGGTGGCACAGATCCCGTTCTGGGTCGGTCGGCAGAGCTGTGAGCGTGCCTCAAACGGGGGGTGATGGGGGGGTCACACTTGCCCTGCTCTGCCTCCGTAGATCTGCAGAAAGAGGACCTCACTGCATGTTCATACTGGGATGCGCCCTGGGTCTAGTCATTCCAGAAAGGAAGCTGAGTGTGGGCAGTGTGCGTAGGACAAACACCTCCCACCCTAAGGCCAAGCAGGTAGGCAGAGGAAGAGGGCTCCAAAAAGCCCTCTGGGAGACAAGAGGAGCTGCCCTCCATCCCCAAGCAACTCGCTGATCCAGAGAAACACAGGCTGAGACAGTAGCTCCTGAACTAAAAAGAAAACAAAAACCAGCTTAATGCCTGCAGTGTTTAGGGTTTGATTGACTTTGCTGGCTGATAGTCCGAGCATCTATTTAAAGGATGACAGTGTGCAATAGAGCATCTATGGGGATCTTCTGAAGGTGGTGGCTATTGTTAATGCCCTATTGTCTTATTTTAAAGTCCTGTATTATTTTCATGGTTTGGTTTCATTTTATTCTGTTTTTGTTCAATTTTATTGTATCCAATGGCATAGGCAGCTATTTCAAAAATAACAGGATATATTATGGTAGCCATTATTGATTTCCTATTATTTTGTTTTGAAGTCCTGTATTTCTTTCACTGTTTTGTTTTGATTGGCTTTATTCTATTTTGATTGATTTTATTCTCTTTAAAATAAAAAAAAAAACAGAAATGCCACTAACTTTTCCGGGTAGAAAAGAAAACAGCGCCCCAAAGGTCGCTGTGCTGTAGGAAGTGTGTCTGGCGGCCCTGCGGCCCGGACGCGATGGCGTGTGTCAGGCCGTGCACTGCCACCGAGAGTGGAAAGTTCGCTGTCTGCCTGTAGGCAGGGGAGGGCAGGGCAAGGGCATCTGAGGCGCCCTGTGGCTCTCCGCTGGCAGGTAATTTTTCATTTCTTGAACAACCATTTTAAGTTCTTCAGAAATCCTCTCTCCACCTCCTTGTTCACCGTGGCTGCTGTCCCTGTCTGTCCCCTGAGGTTGGGCCTGGAGCACCACGGCCCCTCGAGCGCGTCTCCCATCCTTGTAAGGGTTGCCCGCTTCCCTCACCGTGTAGGCAGCCAGTCGCCCACTGCTCGTTCTGGTCCCTGCCAGGCGTTGGGGAGGGACCAGTCGCCATCCACATACATCGAAGGGCACCTTCGTCCTCAGTGTATCCACGGAATCTGCTCTTCTCAAGACTCTCCTCTCCTGGGAGCCCAGCCTGGGGCCTGGAGAGAACAAAGTGACCAGGGCCACCAAGCCTTTGAGGCTGGGAGCGAGACTCACCGAAGACCGACTTTCCCCACCCGGCCTGCAGCGTCTGTGGGCGCCATGCTGGGGCCACGAAGGGGCCAGGCTTAGGGCAGCCTTGCAAATCACATTTATATAAAGAAGGACCAGTCGGCAGTAAAGAGAAACAAATCACTGATAACCTGCAAAAGCATGGACCACTCACACAAGCTTTAAGCCAAATGACAGGACAGAAATACGAGTCCACACTGAGGACTGGTATGGTAGTACATGCCTGTAATCCCAGCTACCCAGGAGGCTGAGACAGGAGGGTCACAAGTTCAAGCCCATTCTGGGGAATTTATCTCATGATAAAAAGGATTAAGGGTGTGGATTAGTACTGCTGAGGTCCAACCCCCAATACTTAAAAAGAAAGTATACACTATATAAACCCATTGATAAGAAGTTCAAAAATACATTAAACTTTTTTCTTTTTATGTCTTTTAAAAAATTTTATTTTATTTTAAAAGGGAGTAAAGTCAAACAACAAAACAACAGAATGGGATATAAGAAAGCATAAACTTCAAAGCTAGACAATCAGAGATCTTCACTATCTGTCATATTGTCTCTTATTTTCTTCCAAGTGGTTGTCCATATCTTTGCATACAGGAAGCTCATACTAAATAACATAGCCAATCTTTTCACAGGATGTGTAGTTGACTGGCTCCCACTTGCTAAGAAGGGAGGAGCAAGAGGGAGGACACAGGGCGGGGGACAGGACGATGTGAGATGTCTGATTCTCAGCCCACACGCAGGCAGGATCACAGTCACCCCCCCCCAGAGATGGGAAGAGATCCTTGTTCTCCCAGCACTCCAAGCGAACCATACAGTGCAGGTCCCGACACACCAGGGTCTCTCTCCTTCAGGCCGAGAAAGTCTGCCACACTCTCAGCCGCCCCCCAGAGAGAGGAGGAGTTCCTTGTTCTCCCGGCATCCCGAGTCAACTGCACAGTGCAGGTCCCAACGTGCCAGGGTCTCTCTCCTTTGGCCTGCCGAAACTTTTTATGTCTTTTTGAGGCAGGATCTCACTACACAGGTCAGGCTGGCCTTGCACACACTTTGTAGCCCAGGCTGGTCTCAAACTCACAAAGATCCTTCTGCCTCAGCCTCTGGAGTGCTGGGATTACAGGTGTACATCACCACGCCTGGCTTCTTTTTTATTTCTTGAGACAGAGTTTTTCTGTGTGGCTTAAACTCACCTCTAACTCATTATGTAACCCAGGCTGGCCTTGGATTTGTGGTGACCCTCTTGCCTCAGTCTCCTGAATACTGAGATTACAAACATGTACCACCATGCCCAGTTTGAATTTTTTTTGTTTTTATTTTTTGAGACAGGGTCTTTCAGTGTAGTTCAGGCTTGTCAGGCAGGCACTTGTGCCGCTGAGCTAAATCCCTGGCTTCAGCTAAATTCTTATAGGGATATAAATCAATGGTCACTTCTGATAGGAGAAAAGGATTTCTTTATTTCTTTGGTACTGGGAATTGAACTCATGACCTCATGCCTGCCACTGAGGCAGGCCGTTGAGCTATGTCTGTGGCCCTAGAGGAGAGGGATTGAGCAGAATGGCCATGTAGGGTTTTCTGGGGTGTGGGCATATGTACTGGGGGACATAGGTAATTGCCAAGTGTCATCAAACTGTAGACTTAAGATCTGTGTATTTTACTGTATATAATTATTTTTTTAAGAGCAGAATATATTGAGAGAAAGAAAGCTTCTGTCTGAGAGAAGCTACTGTACATAATTATGTCTCAGTGTTCAAAATGTCACTTAGGTGAGCCAGGTGGGTTAGGACGCACCTGTAATCTCAGTGACTCTGATCGACAGGAGAGTTAGAAGTTTGAACTTAACCTGGGCAATTTAGCAATTAGCAGTATGTCTCAAAATAGAACACTAAAAGCAGACCTTGGGCCTGGGGGGCGACTCCCCGCACCAGCGTGAGGAAGTTAAGATGTTCCCAGAAGCAAGGCGAGTCCTAAGGCCAGCGGTGGGGTCAGGAGCTATGAACCTCACACCTCAGAGAAAAAGCCATAATCTGATGCTGGAAGCGTCATTAACTGAGGAGAGGAGAAGCCACCCGTGTCTCACCCCGACCACCGCCGGCTGGCCCACTGCCGGCTGCTCAAGAAACTCCAGCCCTTGGGCTGGGGATTTAGCTCAGTGGCTTAAGTGCCTGCCTGGCAAGTGTGAGGTCATGAGTTCAATCCCCGGTACAAAAAAAACCCAAGAAACTCCAGCCCCTGTGCCAATCTACTTCACAGTCTCTCCCCCAGGTCACTGCACAGAAATATGCCCGCAGCCCCTTTTTTTGTTGTTTGTTTTGAGACAGGGTCTTGCCAAATTGCTAAATTGACCAGGCTGGGCTCGAACTTGCAACGCTCCTGTCTCAGCGTCCCAGAGCTCTGGGGTTATAGGTATGCAGCACCATGCCTGGTTCCGAACGTTTCTATTTGCCACCGGTCCTCCTGAGCGTGTGGGAAGAGTTTCTTTGGAAAAATCCCACCTCTTGCCCACTGAGCTGGTCCCCAGGTGCCCCTGCCCTGCAGGGTAAAGTTCCCGGAGGTCTCGGAGGTACTGAGCGGGGTCCTTCAATGCACACTTGCGCCAGGACTCAGGAGGTGGACTAAAGGAAGCAGCCCAAGTACCATTCTCAGACTCCACGCCTTCCTGTGCAGGGAGGCCTGGGCCGGCGAAGAGAAGCAGGGAGAGGACCCCACCTGTGCCGGGGCTCCAGTTCAAGCGCCGGGCCTGGCCCCCCTGGTCCAGAACCCGGAGGAGCAGAGGATCTCGGAATGCGAGCTTCTGTCTGCAGGGTCTGAATTTCCACATCTGGCTCCTCCCCAAACCGAAGTGGAATTGAGTTTTCTCCTTACCGAGCCCGCCCCTCCCACCATGCGGGCGGATGGAGTGTTAGGAGGAGGCGGAGACCCGGCCGGCCGGAGCCACCCTGGGTGCCCGCGCTCCGTGACCAGCAGAGGGCAGCCTCGCCCCACCCTGGCTCCTCTGCCCGCGCCCTCCGGCTGCGAGACAAGCAGGGAATCCTTTCTCACCAGCCAGAGGGACCTGAGTGTGTCTGGGTGACCTAGGGAAGTTAAACAATAATTAGTTTGTGAGAGCCCTGGCCTTCGAAGCCCGCCTGACTGCAGGCCAGCCTGCTGTTTCTTTTTCTTTTTTTCTTTCTTTTTTTTTTTTGTACCGGGGAGACCTTGCGCTTACCAGGCAGGTGCTTACGCCACTGAACTAAATCCCCAGCCCCTTCTTTTTTGTTCTTGTGTAGCCCAGGGTGGCCTAGAATTCTCAAGGTGATCCTTCTGCCTCAGCCTCCTGAGTGCTGGGATGACAGGCCCGTGTCACCACCGGGCCAGGCCAGCGTTCTTAACCTGGAGATCACTGCTCCTCCAAAAGAAAGCTTAGAGCCAGTACAGCAGTGGGGGGAAGGGGACAGGCTACCACCTATTGCAAAACACATAAAGCTAGAAATAGGCACGAAGAAAAACGTTGTGTTAATTTGAAAGGAGCCTGCGGAAAGGTGTGGTGAGGGTGGGCATTGTCCCAGCTCCTGCTTCTTTTTAGGTGCTGCGTGATACCCACATGGGTGTCCAGCATGTTCTTGCACTATCTCTGTGCAACCCTGGAGTTATGGGTAGTGTGAGGTCTTTCATTTATATCTGCAAAATACACAGGAGGGGCGCTCTGTGGTTCTCAATGAATGCTGTTCAAGGGTGAGTAGGATAAGTGAGTCAGTGATATAAACACCATGTTTATATCAGCACAGTTTGTAGTAGCCAGTTCCTGGGAACAGCTCGGATCCTCATCAACTGGTGAACGGATAAACAAGATGTGTGTTTGTTATACAATGGATGTAGTCGATTGGTAACTTTAATGTAGCACCAGCTGAACTGAGTCAGCATGGTGCCGAGGGTAGATGGCCCACTGTGGACTGTTGCCAGCGTAAGAAGGAGGCCTGGAGAAGCAGCAGCACTGTGGGTGCTCCTTGGACTCTCCCTGGAGCTGTCGGTTCTCCTGGAGGAGCGCGCCATGCCGGCCCCTGACATGCACTCAGCTGTTGTCATCAGGGTGTCTCTGAGAACGACTGCGGTTCACTTGGGGGGCTCCGGTCATTACTGTGAGCATCGCTTCCTGGCTAAAGTGGACATGACGTGTGCTGTTCAGTCTCCAGGAGCAGTTGTCGCGCTGGCTTCCTGGTATGAGCTCGGCTGTTCTCACTGTCGGAGGAGCTCGGGACCTTGTCTCTGAGGATGGCTGTGGTGCTTTGGGGGAGCCCTGGTCCTTATTGTGAGCACCACTTCTTGGTTCCACTGTAGAACCCTCAACCTGCTGGCACAGATCTGTCACTCCACTGTCACAGACTTTCTAGCTTCCACCGCTGACCTTTGGACCTTCCCAGCATGGATCCATGAAATGGACTTGCGGGGCCGTTGTCGTGGGCTCCAGGCCCTCAGCCGGACTTTCTAGGTCTTTAGTGTGTGAACAGATTTCCTTCTTTTTCTTTGTAGCTGACTTCTTGGGTGACCATTATAAATAATACTATAAAATATGTGTCCTGTGTGTAATTGTTCTTAAAACCCCGACTGCAATGATGGAATACTACTGTGTCATAAAGAAGGATAAATTTGTGACATTTCTAGGTAATGGATGCACCTTGAGGTCATAGTCTTAAGTGAAATAAATTGGACACCCATGTGTAAATACCAAACTGTTTCTGTGGTGTAAGAAACCAAAAGTATAAATAAGGAACAAAATGTATAAATAGGTATTGTGAAATAGAAAGAAAATGTTCAAATGGGGAGAGGAACAAGAGAGGCAGAGGAAGATAGGAAAGAAAGGAAAAGTTTAAAAAATGAGAAAAGACAGAAAACATGGAAACAAAGTTTTTGTATATGGGAAGGAGAGGAGGGGTTGAAGGGAAGGAAGAATGGGGAAAAAAGAATCAAGTTATATCATGTACAGGTACAAATTCTTCATGATGAATGTGATCATTATGTATCTCTAAAATGTACAATAAGGCTGGGTGTGGTGGTGCACGCCTGTAATCCCAGCACTCAGGAGGCTGAGGCAGGAGGATCACTGTGACCAGCCCGGGCTACAAAGTGAGCTCAAAACCAGCCAGAACTACATAGTGAGACCCTGTCTCAAAAAAGAAGAAGAAAAAGAAAAAAAGAGTGAGTGGGTTTCTGGGGAAGCCGTGGAGGGCCGGATAAAGCAGCGCTCCCAGGAGTGGATTCCCTTCGTGGAGATCTGCATCTCAGTGAGTCCAAACCCCTCCAGCACCGCGCTCAGCCCTCTGCCAATCCACCCGAGTGGCGATGCAAACACCTCCAGCACCCACTGCCCATCAGCTCGAGCCAGGCTGGGCAGCAGGGGCGCCGGCCAGGGCCCAGCAGGGGAGGGCAGGAGGCGCTGGGGCTGTGGCGGCTGCAGGCTCCTTCTGGGTAAAGTGCTGCTCTTCTTGAACCTCGGACGCTGGCGGAACCACATCCTGGTCACACCTGCCCATCAGCTCCCCCGTCCCCCACTTGGCTGGCGCTGCTGCCCTGAGGTTACCTCCCAGCTGTCCCGGGTAGCAGAGCCCCCATCTCTCCTCGGGGGGTGAGGGGCCCCTGATGCCCAAGGCCCCAGGCAGCCCAGGTGCTTGGACAGGGACGCAGAGTCCGGGCGCTGCCAGGAAGCTACTGCCCACCCCTGCTGGTGCCTGCTGGTGCCAGCAGCTGGTCCTCCCCTCTCCTCTGCACACCACACGCAGCTGGAGTTCCTGTCGTTTGAGGCCGACCTTCAGTTTACCCGCCGGCATAGCTGAATGAGGACGTGGTTTCAATATCATTTTGGCCAATAATGCTGCCCAATAGACATGGTGGCCCCCCACAGCCCTCCCCTGCCAGGTCACTGCTTCCTGTCTCCAGCGTCACCCAGGTCCCCTCAGCAGCACCCTCCGACATGGCCTGGCTGCGGCTGCTCGTCTTCCTCGCCGTCCATGCAGGTGACAGGGTTTGCCCAGGGTGCTGAGGGGCACGAGGGGGGGCACTCGGGGAGGCTGGCCCTGGATGCCAGGAAGCAGGCTCTGGGGGCTGAGCACTGCCGGAGCGGTGGGGTCCTCTCCCCTGTAACACGGAGGGGGTGGAAGTTTCCGGTTCACAATCCTGCCCGGTCACTCCAGCGCCCTTACCAGTAAGACAAAATTGAAAGGACCAGGAAAAGGGCTTCGAGGAAAGACAGAGTTAAAAGAAGGGACCAGGACTTTGGCAGACTTTTTAAAAGGGTATTAATTTGATGTTTAAGAAGTCTTGGTACTCAGGAGGCTGAGGCAGGAGGATTGCTGTGAGTTCTAGGCCAGCCTAGGCTACAAAGTGAGTTCAAGGCCAGCTTGAACTGCACAGTGAAACCCTGTCTCGAAGAAGAAGAAGAAGAAGAAGAAGAAGAAGAAGAAGAAGAAGAAGAAGAAGAAGAAGAGGAAGAAGAAGTCGTCTTGGGTGTGGTGGTCCACGGCTATAATCCCAGCACTTTTTTGTGGTGTTTCTTTTTGAGACAGGGTCTCACAACACAGTCCAGCCTGGCCTTGAACTCACTTTTAGCCCAGGCTGGCCTCAAAGTCACACTGATCCTCCAGCCTAGGCCTCCTGAGTGCTGGGTCACAGGTGTGCACCACCACGCCCAGCAATACCATTACTCCGAAGGCTGAGGCAGAAGGATCCAAATTTGAGCCCTATTTAGCTACTCAGTGAGACTGTCTTTAAAAATAAAAGTAAAGGGCTGGGATGCTGCTTACTGTGAAGGCCCTAGGTTCAATCCCAGGACAGCCAAAAGAAAAAAAAAACTCTATTAAGCTAGGCTGATTAGCTAGACTATAGATATATAATTAGGAATTTGGGAAACCTAATTAAGTCTGAGATATCTTGTTTTAGTGAAGCCAATTTTAATTAACTGAGGGATATTAGATGAATTTGTAAATGCAGGACTTCTCAAACTGTAGGCTTCAGACCTAGCTTCCGGGACACCAGAAAGAGGGGTTGGAGAATTTGGATTCCCAGGACCTCAGCAGACCCCTGGGGCTGTCTAGGTCTGTTTAACAAACACTGCACAGAAGCACCAGCTCCTCAGAAGGCCAAGGCAGGGAGGATTCTTGAATCCAGGGGCAACTTAGTCCTGCAGCTCAAAAAAACAAACACAAAAAAAACCAAACCAAAAAAAAAAGCCAGACACTTCAGGTAACTCTGGGTAACTCCCATAGAGATCTCAACCGGCCGCAGGTATGGCTTCCCCTGAGAATTCAGTTAATGTTCTAACGGAAGACAGTCGCAGGGTTTAGTCCGGACTGTTGGTACTGGAATGGTAGCTAGAACGTCTAACAACAGGACCAGTTACCTAGGCAGCCGCCTCCATTGTGAGCTTGAGGGCCACGGGCAGGGTAACCCTCAGGGACACCGACATCGCTAAGGCCGGCAGCTGGAGAGTGGTGGGACAGGGTGCGGGTGGGAATCGGGGTGGGGAAGAATTGAAAAATGATTTAATTAGCAATGTTAAGAAATTTAGGCGGTGGAGGAAAGGGTTTAATGAGGCACCCAAAGCGCTTGTCCCGCCGGGGCGGGCCGTGGTGGTGCAGGCCTGTAATCCCAGCACTCGGGAGGCTGAGGCAGGAGGACAGCCATGAGATTCAGACCAGCCCGGGCGCACAGTGAGCTTAAGCCGGGCCTGAAGGACGCAGTAAGACCCTGCGTCAAAAAGAAACAAAACAAAACAGCAGTGCCTGTCCCTCTGTGCTTGGAGGCCGTTCCTCCTCGGGGTAGCCGGCAGGTCCCAGAGGCTCTGCTCTCTGCCCACAGCGTCCTGTGAGCTCCAGGTGTCCCAGGCCCCCGAGGTCCACGCCCGCGAGGGCGCCCCTGCCCTCCTGCCCTGCTCCTTCAACGCCAGCCGAGCCAGGCCGGCCATCGGCTTCGTCACGTGGTACCGAGACACGGTGGCCCCGGGGAACGAGGTGAAGAACGAGACCCCCGGGTTCCGCGGCCGCCTGGCTCCCCTGGCCGCCGCGCGCTTCCTGGGCGAGCACCAGGCCGAGCTGCGCATCCGCGAGGCCCGGCGCCCGGACGCCGGCGTCTACGTGTGCAGGGTGGAGGTGCTGGGGCTGGGCGCGGGGACCGGCAACGGCACGCGGCTGCTGGTGGGCAGCGGCTGGGGCGCCCCCGGGCCCGCCCCCCGCGCCCCCGCCGAGCCCCGCGCCCCGGTCCCCGCGCTCCTGCTGCGCGCCGCGCTCTTCGCCGGCTGCTTCCTGGCCGTGGCCGCGGGCAGCGCCCTGTGCTTCCCGCGCGGAGGTGAGGACGGCGGCGGGGCGGAGCGGGGCGGAGCGGGGCGGAGCGGGGCGGAGCGGGGCGGAGCGGGGCGGAGCGGGGCGGAGCGGGGCGGAGCGGGGCGGAGCGGGGCGGAGCGGGGCAGACCCACGGGGGCGGGGCAGACCCACGGGGGCGGGGCGGACCCCACGGGGGGCGGGGCGGGCGCGCTGAGCCTCCCGCCGTCCCTCCCACCAGGCCTCTGTCGCCGCCGCCCCCGGGGGACACAGCCGCACCACAGCGCCTCCGCTCCCACCACAGCCTCTGAGAAGTGACCCCAGCCCCTGCGTCCCCTTTCTCTTCAAGACACCCCAGTAAATCCTGCCCCGGCGCTACCTCCTGCGCGAGTCTCGTGTTTTCTTTACTCCCCAGCTGTTTGTTGGGTTTTTTGAGACAGGGCCTTACTGTGGAGTTCAGGTTGGTCTGGAACTCACTGTGCAGCTCAAGGTGATCCTCCTGTCTCAGCCTCCTGAGTGCTAGGGTCACAAGTGTGCTTCCCTTAGCTTGTGTGTGTGTGTGTGTGTGTGCGCGTGTGCGCCTTTTTGAGGCAGAGTCTCACTATGCAGGTTCAGGCTGACCTACACTCACTTTGTAGCCCAGACTGGTCTCAAACTTGCAAGGATCCTCCTGCCTCAGCCTCCTGAAGGATTACAGTTGGGATTACATGTGCCACCACGCCCGGCTTCCCCCAGCTCTTAACTCTCCCTTCTGCTAGGCCTGAGCTGCAGAAGTCCCAGGAGGCATGGTGGCAACCAGCTGACAGCCCCTCAGGCCACCACCCTGGAGCTCAGTCCTCTGCTCCCCCAGGCCCAGGTGGTGGAGCCCGATCCTGGGAAGCAGATGACCAGCTCTGATTGCTCTGATTGCCTTGCCTGTCCCCGCAGGGCAGGCCCAGAAGGCATGGGGAGCCTGGTCCCAGATACCCTGCTTCCCCAGGAAGTCCCTGCCCGGCCTCAGTGTGGGTGGGACATGGCACTGCCCAGGCTTTGTGGGTTCACTTAGAATGGGGGCTCAACAGGGACCTGACCAGACTCGGGAGGTGGCAAGATCACGGTCTTTACTGGGGAGCCCGGGGCGACCCTGACCACCCCGGGGGCAAGGGGCACCCCGGTGCTCAGGTGGGCTTTTTCTCAGCAATGCAGGCGTAGTGGATGCTGGCGTCCTCCGAGGTGTCCCTGTGGCTGCCGCCGCCTCCGCAGGCCGCCCGCGACAGGTGCTGCAGCGAGGCGTAGTGCAGCTCCTGCTCCTGGGAGGTCAGCAGAGGCGCTGGCGGGAGGTCCTGCGCCACCCCCACCCCAGCCGCCAGCGCGTGCCAGCCCCTAGGGCCCACACTTGTCTCTGTTCTGGAGGTTGTATCTGGGGTCTTCACCCTGGGCTATGGTCCTTGGCCACTTTCACAGTTTTTATTCGGAGCCAGGATCGCACTGTGTCCTCCAGGCTGGGCTCAGACTTGCCACGCTCCTGCCTCCGCCTCCTGAGCGCCAGGATTACTGGTGTGTGTGCCGCACCCGCCTCTTCTTTTCCTCTAAAGCTCCTCTCTCCACTCACTGCCTCTCACTCTCTTCCCACTTTTTTGTTGTTTTTGTTTTTATCTTTTTGAGGCACGGTCTCACTATGCCGTTCAGGCTGGACTTGAGCTCGCTTTGTAGCCCAGGCTGGTCTCCAACTTGCATTTTTTTCCCTTTTTTTTGGTCCTCCCACTCTTAAGCTCTTACTCTTCTTTTATTTCTGTCTCATTTCCCCTCATTTTTCTGTGATTTGTCTCTCATCTTTCTCCTCATTCTCTTATCCCCACCTTCTGCCTCTGTCATTTGTCCCTGATGCCCAGGCCCCCACCTCCTCTCCCCTCCTCTCGGCCTCCCTCGCTCGCCCCGGGGTCCCCAGCCCCCTGGGCTCCCACGGCCTCGGACTCACCCTGCTGCTCTCCAGCTTCCTCACTGCAAAGGAAGAAGCAGCTGGGTCAGCGCCTGGGTCAGCGCTGGCCGCCCGGCCCCCAGCCACATGGCCCCACAGCCAGGCCCAGCCGCCTGTGCTCCCTTCCTCTCCTGAGCGGCTGGACAGGGCCCAGGGCCTGGGGCCACCTCCCACTGCCCCCATCATGGGATCATAGACAGCGCTGGCCAGGTGTGGCTGGCGAGCTGTGGTGACAGGTGACAGGCGAGCACTCACCTCTCCGCTTCAGCCGGCACAGGCAGGTGGCCAGGACGAGGAGGAGCAGGAGTAGGAGCCCCCCTAGTGCCAGGCCCCCTATACCAAAAGCTTCACAGTGTGCTGCGGAAAGAGGGTGTCAGAGGGCCAGCCGCCCTCCTCAGCCTCCTGTCCTCCAGGGTGGTCGCGGGCGTCTCATTGCCTTCCCCAGCGATGGCAGAGGCAGAAAAGTACAGTCTTCGGGGAGTTCTTGTCCTCGCCTGGCCACCTCACTGCCCAGAGTCATGCATCCCTCGCACACCCACCCCTCGGAGAAGGCTGCCCTCAGTGGTGCCCCGGGGCCTCCCCGGCTCCTGGGAGCCCTGCCTGTGGCCACAGCCCGCCTCTGCCCTGGGGCCCCCCTGTGGAGAAGGCCAGCTGTACTTACAGTGTTCACTGCCCATTGCAAGCTGATATCAGGTGGGACTGAGCCAGCCTGGAGGTCACCTCTCCTCACCCAGCCGCTTCTGCTCAGCCTGGTGGCCGGAGGTAGTCACATGCACAAGTTCCTCATCTGCGGGGCCTCTGTGGCTTCCCTGCCCCAGCAGACGGGCCTCACCTCTGTGCTAACCCAAGCTGGGGCACTTGTCACCAGCCCCAGATGGCGTAGGACACCGTGGGGCCCATTTCCCAGAAGAGGGGTCGAGCCTGGAAGCCAGACTTTCAGGAGAATACCCAGCAGGAAGTGGCAGGGTTGGGGCTCAAGGCCGGACGCCTCCCTCAGCCGGCTGGGCAGTCGGGAGAGGCCTCTCCGGCCCTGGGTGGCCCTGGGTGCCACAGTGAGAGGGTCGCAGGAGGAGGAGGAGTTGGAGGGCTGGGGACCCTGTGGGGGACGAGGAGGATGGTGTCCAGCGCTCCTCAGCTATGGGCCAGGGAGCACAGGGCCCACTGGCAGACGGGAGAAGTGGGGCATGGGGGAGCCTGGGGCTGGGGACTTCCTCAGGCATTTCCTGCCTCCAACCACGGGTTCCTGTTTGAGGGCAGAGGGGGCCCGCTGATCTCCCCCAGCGCTAGGTCCCCTGACAGCAGCCTGAGACAGACTCCCGGGGTTGAGAGGGACATCGGGGTGGTGAGGGGAAGCAGAAGCTGGCGCAGGGCAGCCCTGCAGAGGCCGCAGGGCCGGAGGGACAGGAGTGGATTCTCTACTTTTGTGTTTGTTTTGTTTTAAAGAGAATAAAAGCTCACAAAATAAAACAATAACAACAATCAAAACAAAGCAGTGAAAGTGGTACAGAACTTCCAATCAGGATAACAGGAAATTAACAATGGCTACCATTAAGGGGTTTTCTCTTCCTTTATAGTCCAGGGTGCCCTTAAACTCACTATGGAGCCCAAGCTCAAATCCTCCTGCCTCAGCCTCCAGAGTGCTTCGATGACAGGTGTGCACCTCCACGCCCGCCCAGAAGTGGATCCGTTTTCATTTCTTGGGGAGCAGAAGCTTACAGGCCGGACAGAGGACTCCTCCAGTGCCCCTACCCATACTGCGCCTCCCTCCTCTGAGCCTCCCCTCTCCCGGGTTAATCCAGATAACGGGGGGAAGGCGGGGGGACACACTCAACTGGCCAGAGCCCCTGGGACAGCAGTGCTGCTACCTCTCCAGTCCCCGCCTCCTGGGCACCAGCCAGACTGGGGTTCCAACAGCTTCCCTTTGAGGCCCTGGGCTATGAGTCCCCCCTGGCGGTCTGCAGCTGGCCCCAGCAGGCTGCTCCACTGACCCTTGATAGGCAGGAGAGGCAGCCGGCTCCACCCCAGGCCCTGATGGTGATGCCCAGTGGGCTTTGCAGCAGAGCTGTGGGCTCTGAGGTCTTCCTGCAGGGCAGGCCCGTGGGGGGCTCAGGACTGGCCTGGGGCGAGGCGGGGGCCAAGGCTCTGCAGAAAGACCTGGGCGAAGCCTCACAGCGGCCCTGTGTGGCAGAGGGAGCGGGTGCTGGGCCGGGTGGGGGGTGAAGACAGGGCCCAGCAGCTCATCTGGAGGCAAAGGGTGAGGAGGGTCCTGTGCCTGGCTCCTCAGGCATCTGAGTGTGTTTTCTGAATTCCAGATTTTTCTGCCACTTCCCACCCCATCTTCAGTGTTCCGCCCCCAAAACAATAAGTGTGTGTGATCATTTTTACATTTTATTATTAAAAGTTTCCACTCCAACTTAGAGAAAAATTGAAAGTTGTACATCAAATGGATCCCTACTACCTAGATTCTTTTGGTGCCAGGAATTGAATTCATGACCTCACACTTGTCAGGCAGGCACCGTCTGCTGAGCTATATCCCTGGCCCCTCTACTACCTAGATTCTATAATTAATATTTTTCTATATTTGATTTATCACATCTATTTATTAGTTTTAATTTTGGGTGTTTGTTTTTTTTTTTTGGTACCAGGGATTGAACTCATGACCACGTGCTTGCAAGGCTGCTGAGCTAAATCCCCAGCCCATAGGGGGCTTTTTTGAGACAGGATCTCATTGTACAGTTCAGGCTGGCCTCAAACTCGAGGCAATCCTCCCACCTCAACCTCCGGAGGTCTGGGATTACAGGCATGGCTGCCACACCCAGCTCATGTCAGGTTTTATCTTTCAAAACTGCAAACGTTTGTGACATGTCCTCTCTAACCTCTTAACACACTAGTCATGGCCTGCAGTTCATTATTTGCTTCTCCATTTCTTTCTCTTTTTTTGCCTAAGGAAGACAAAAATTTACATAGTGCGGAATGCACACATCTGAAGTTAGTACTCAGGTTTCTTAGGGGACCCAAGCCAGACATCGCGCTCGCTGGGCAAATGCTGTACCACTAACCTACCTCCCAGCCCACCCGCCATTTCTTCTCTTCCGCTCTATTCCTAGTCTGGCTGTGTGGTCACCCAGGCTCTGATGCCTGAGCTCCAGGGAGTCCCCACCTCGGCCTCCTGAACACCAAGCCTGAGCCCCAGAGTTCTTCATGCCTCTGTGCCTCAGTTTCCTCCTAGGGCTTTGTCAGGATTAAGATAATTATTACAGAGAAAGTATGTTGATCAGCGCTCATCACGTACCCTGTGCTATTTGTGTATTAGCTGTGTTATTATCATTACTACCCGGAGATGTCACCCCGAAGGGGCTGTGGTCTGGGACCACCTGCAGGTGCCTGGGCCGGTCGGTGGCTCAGGCCTCCCAGGCTGCCTTCCTCTTCGTTCATTTGTTTTTTTTTTTTTTTTTGTACCGGGGATCGAACTCACGACCTCATGCTTGCAAGACAGGTGCTTAAGCCACTGAGCTAAATCCCCGGCCTAGTTCATTTGGTCTTTGCTGTGCTGTTTTGCTTAGTCATTCATTTGTTCTGCTGCTCCTAGGCACTCAGCAAACAGCGACCCATGGATGGGGCTCCCTCTAGGCTAAGGCTCTCTGAGGGTGGGGTGCGCCTACGGGCTCTCTTGTCTGCAGCAAGCGCTCCCCACTTCCCTCCTTCCTCAGCGACTCTGCCTATTCCCTCAGGGCTCTGGGGTGAACTAAGAAAGGGCAAGA